>JAUJPO010075242.1:0-11272 GCA_032270745.1 Tiaropsis multicirrata
CGACAAGTTTTGAGCCCTCCAGGCTGCCCCAAAGTTTTTGGGACATACACACAGACAGACACACAGACACACAGACACACAGACACACAGACAGACATTGTCAGATTGTAGCTCAACTGAAGTTGAGAATAATAATATCTTACTAACCTATGATCGGGGTTTTCCCAACTGAATTTTCCTTTGTTCACGATATCATTTAATTTCGCCTTATTGCCAAAGAATTGAGCAAGATCGGTTGCCAAGATGCATTCTTTGATAATTCCTAAGATTTGTTTGTATTCTGATGAGTTCAAATGCGAGAAGATGTTGTGGCCTTCATGCTGAAACAAACAGAATTACAATTTTAGATAACATATAATTTATCTGCCAAATCGAGACCACGTCGTTCTTTAGTACAAAAGTCTCAAATTTTTGTCTCGGTGTTTCGTTCACCAAACTCGTTTAAGAGACTTTACTACGGAAAACTTAGGGGTGGGCTCAAATCGGCAGCCGGTCTCCATTCATTGGATCGCTCGCTAGTATCAAGCATTTTACTTTGAAGAAAATATTACGTCATCTCCTCATACACGATGAAATAGTTGCGAAAACCCTTTTTAGCGATCGTTCGACCATGATGTCAGATTAAACCAATGGAATCGCGGTATTTCTTTTTTCGACCAATAGCGTTTGTTAAAAAGAAGTCGCGCGCAATCCGCTCGATAAGATTTCTCTCCTAGATGACACAATTTTAGAGAAACATAAGGTTTGCAAAAGTCCATTGAATAATTCTTTTCCATAGAAAGAAACTAGAAGAAAACCAAGATTCAAGACAAAGATAAATATAATGGGGTAATTATTTTTTAGGTGAACAGTTAAATATACGTATTCGATATGATTATAGTGAGATCAGAAGCCTGATCAAACCCAAACTGTTTTGATTCTTCAAATCAAATGTTTGTTATATTGTAAAAAATTGACCCCGGAACTTTCACTTCTATCGTGCACTTTTAATAAGGGAAGATTTCTTATTTATGACTCAAGTATACTGACTACAATTGCTTAATTAGAACCCGAATAAGCATATTCTAAACTACTAAGAATTAACACTACTAGAAAAAGTTATATAGTAAAAATGTTACCTGTAGTATAGTGATGGTTTGATTAAAATGATGATGTTCCAACGTAGAAGTTGTATATACAGCCGCAAGAGGCGTACTCTCCGTTTTCATCCATTCATTGTTTTTACCTCGATGATCCAAATCGTGACATAAACAAGACACGTATAACGCTACGGCCTACAAATTGCAATGAATGAAAAGACACATTTTAACGACAGTTCAAAACTAGTAGATTGATCGCTCGGTTAATTAAAAGGAAAATATATATTTCAAGACTTTCGAGATATGAAATGAACGGAAAGACACATTTTTAACAAGAGTTCAAAACTAGTAGATTGATAAATTGGTTAATTACAAATTAGATAAAGAAAAATATTTCAAGACTTTCGAGATATGAAATTTTGAGAAATATTAAAAAAACGTTGTAAAAAAAGTTGTAAAAGCCTTTGGCCAAGAGAACATCAGTGATTTTCAAAAAACCCGTTACTGTACCCTTACATTAGACCCTGTATTAGGAATGTGTTTTTGAAGTGTTTGATTCGTATTTGGGAATAGCACAGTATTTAAAATGTATTTCAAACGCAATCAAATTTTCGCAATTATAAGGAATATATTTGAAATGCATTCTTTGATCGAATGTGTTTGGAATACACATTTAAAAATACATTATGAATACATTTGAAAAATAGAAAATAATTGCCGTATTTTATTTCAAATACGATCAGATTTTCGTAATTTCAAGGAATGTATTTGAAATGTATTCTTTGATTGAATGTGTTTGAATACGCTTTTTGAAATATAATATTGAGAATAAGTGCACATTACTTATTGGTAATGAATCTACAGATCCTGCACTAATGTACTTCCCAGTTATCTCAAAGGTAACGAATCGAGTGGGAATTGAACCCACGACCTCTCGCGTGCCGGGAGATTGCTCCCCCAACTGCGCTTTTGGTTCGTTGCTATTACACTTGTGTGTTTTAAAGTGTTTTATTGTTTTCTTTGTTTTAAATTTCGTATTCTAAATATATTTTAAATACAACTGAGAAACTTCCGATAGTACAAGATCGAGTGGGAGCGTATGCGTTGTCAAATTTATAACAGACCACTGCCTATTAAACAGCGTACAACATATGGTTGAAACCATTCATTTACCAAACATGTCGATGGAAAACAATTATTTAGCAAACCCCCGAACTATTCTACCCGTAAAAACTTTGCAAACTTTTTTTTTAATGAAAAAAATATTTTATTTATCGTGAGAAATATTGACAATTTCAAATACATTTCAAATACATTTTAAATACATCTTAAATACATCTTAATTATCAATTTAATACATTTTCTTACATACGTTTCAAATATTCCCCACTGTTGAGCCGCCGGTTAAATAGAAAAATGTGTTTAAATATATTTTTGAGTTATTCTAAACACTTCAAATTTAGTATTTCATTCGTATTTATGTTCCGTACTAAGGATAACCCAGCGTCGAATCAAATATCTGTTACTGTATTGTATAAAATATAAATTTCTCGGTAATGAGTTTAAGGCTCGTCTGATTACTCAAGTCAGTGTTTGCAGCGCGCGCCACGATACTGTTTAACGAGAATTATAGTATTCTCGTTGATTAAGAGATTTTTTTAAAATAATCAACCAGGTTAAGTACCCGCGATAAAACACAACGACAAGAACGGGTTTTTGTAGCCTATGTTCTATATAATGTACATTTATACAGGCTAGTCCGTGTAGCAAGGTAGACTGTGCATTATCTAGAACACAGACCCGTTCGTCGTCGTGGTTTTTCTCGGGTACTTAACCTCACTATTAGGAGGGTATGGAGCTGCCGAATTGAGCCCATTGAAGTTTTCCGTAGTAAAATCTCTTAAACGAGTTTGGAGACAAGAACGACATGGGCTCAATTTGGCAGATGAACTGTATGTTAGCGCTCAGTCACAACTTGACCATCGTATCTTATCTAATAACTGGAAACTGGTTAATAAACCTAGGTTAGCAAAAGGCGACATATACTGATATTTTACGTACCTCTAATCCAGTGAGTAAACCTTTAGACGATGCGACCACGCAATACATACAATGAGCAACCGTGAACGCGTGTGACCAATTATGATACGGAACGCGCCGGTAATTTCTTCGTACTGTTAACGTAAAACGTATCAATTCTTCCGGATGAAAACGACTGATGAGGAAATGAATGAAATGTAATGTCGGACTCAAAGAAAATAATACTTTTTAACGGGTTTAGAATAGAGTACAACCGAACCCCGTGGAATTATAGATATGATTATCGAATCATGGAATTAATGATTATAACTCTGAATATAATTTTTAATTCTTGTCACTGTTTCATCTTTTCACATTTAATAATGACTTCAAAGACGTGTATATTCTAGGCCGTTTCTGGCAGGCAATTTATCTTGATTGCCAAAATAATCATCTTGAATTAATGATTATTTATATTTTAAATACCTTAAGGGAACTAATTTTTGCGGTTCGTGCGACTTTGAAGTTTTCGCGGGAATTTATTTTCGCGGTTGGTCCCGGTAACACATAAAAAATGACTATAATAATGCTAATAATAACAAAATATTTCTGTTGTGGTTCTAGCTAAAAAGATTTCAACTCAATTTCCACTGAAATAGTTATCCGTGTTGCTGTTTTGACCTTTGTTCGCGGAAATTAATTTTTGCGGTTTTCAAGGTAAGCGAGTCATTCAATAACTCTCTCTCTACCTGTCAGTTTGGAATAATTCTGTGAACAGATCGATGGCGATCCTTGACATTTCTATCGTTTCTAAATCCAAAATATTCAGTTCGAATCTAAAAAAAAAGGAATGTATAGGGTTCTGGTAGAAGAGGTACAGAAGAGGCTTTACTTGAGAATTTTCCGGACGTACAGTGTAGTAACGTCAAAATAATTGATTTATTTTGGTAAGTAGCGTCAGCATTAGCGTTAGTCGGCTAGAGGATTATTTCATTGTTTGTAACAAAATACAATACTTACTGTCCAACAACTTCTTTGGCGTTGACCAGATCGTGATTTTTGACAGTATCTACTTCGTACTCAGTACACATACTGTGATAAGATAACACTTCTAATGCCACCTATAAAATCATTCCCAAAATCTTTATTAAGTACACAAAATTAGACTTGAAATTAATTAACAGCGACAAAGACAAGCTGGAAACGTTACAATAGGCCAAAATTATTCAACAAGGTTTTGAGTAAAAAGGGCTACCTATCGGACAAAATTATTCAACAAGGTTTTGATTAAAAAGGGCTACCTATCGGACAAAATTATTCAACAAGGTTTTGAGTAAAAAGGGCTACCTATCGGACAAAATTATTCAACAAGGTTTTTATCCACTTTTTTTATCCGACTGAACAGTTCAAATTATTTATCCACTTTTTTATCCGACTGAACAGTTAAAATTTTTAGTCACTTTCAAAGAATTTAGTCACTTCTGTCCGAGGTAACGTTCGTATTATTAACTACTACTTATTTCGTGTAATCAGGTAGTCGTCATTTCTCCCCTAAATATAACCAATATTTCCCGACATCCATTTTCAGTGAATCAGAAGGAAAACACATGAATGTACCTTATATTTTTGCTCAGATCTTCGTATTTTGTCGTAAAGCTGAAAGAAAATCCGAAACACTATTTAATGATGTTAATATAGATATAGAGCCTATATTGGCCTGAAATGGATTGTTTTTTCCCCGTATATTTCACGAAGATGAAATTTCACAAAATTCATCTGTTCTTCACCTCGATTTCTTTCCTTTTCCTAGGGTTTCTGAGCAAAAAAAAACGAAACCAAAAAATTCGCCAGAACTTAATTTCGCGAGTTCTCAATGTCGCAAAAAAAAAAAAACAGACGCTAAATTTAATTTCAATTCTCTGACATACTAGAATCAAACAAAACAATACCAACCTTAGCATGGTGAAGAGCAAGACCACAATAAACAGCGAACGTTTGAAAAGCTCTTTCATCAGCTGTGGTGAAAACACCTTGCTTCTTATTGACCATCTGTACCACACCAATCAAACTATAGACAACAAAAATGAATTTTGTGATTCTTGTCATCTTTTTTTTGTTTAGTTTTAAGGGTCTAAAATCCTAAGGGGAGACAATTTCATATTGGAAGTTTATCGTTTTTAAATACGTTTAAGTTCGTCAATCCAGTAATCGACATATTGGAAGTTTATCGTGGCTTGGATCACGAGATTTAACGTTTGGCTACGTTTTGAGAGATTCTTCTCCCATCATCGGGCAAAGTAGAAGCTGTTTTTCCTACTATATTTCGTTCAATTTTACGATTCTAGGTATGCGAGAATCGGGAAATTCGACATTTCACCCATAGTGAAGACTACCTGCATTTTCATTAGTAGTTAGAATAAATGGAATCTTCCACCCTTAAGTAAATCTTTTTAGATCTACAGTATCGAATCTAATTGTACCCAGCAGAATAACGTTAAAATGACGTTGTGCCCTTGCTGGGTAAATCTAAAGTCAAAAGTTTCCCGTCGATTCCATTTTTCAATCCTTTTCAAACAAAGGCTTTTATTGCCGATCTTTTGCCAGTCTCAATTAATGAGATCAGACAAGACAAAACTAAAAACGCGATATTTTGCCACTTAATATAGTCAATAGCTATAATAGGTTAAATGATTGCGTAATGTTTCTTCTATCTATTGTTTTTGTTATGAATAAAAATACAACAAAATAGGTAGTAGAAAAGATTCTTCTTACTTTCCACGTATAAATATAGGCATACATAATAGTGTATGTGTCTTGTAACCCGTCTGTATATCAATATCTCTAAAAAATGAAAATAATGACATGACAATTACTTCATAGCAGAAAAAATTCGCGGCATTTTATTTTTGCGGTTCAAGAGAAAAAGTTTATTTAAAATACTTGAATTTTGATTTCATTCTTGTATTTTTTCTGCAAAAAGGTTAGCAAAATCTGGAATTGTTCATGCAATAAAGAAATTATGAATTAAACAGAAAATCAAAATTAAAAACCTAAGAATGGAAAGTTAGTAGAATAAATGTAGATTAACCCCAGCATAACCCCAGCATAACCCCAGCATAACACCAGAATAACCCATATACTTGTAACAAACATGGGAAAAATAACGAAAATGTTCAAAGTCTGTTGCGAAAAGATTGTCACTGAAAACAGCTAATGTAGAAACCAGAATGACGCGTAAGAAAAGAAAAAAAAAATAATTGATACTTTCGTGGCTTCCACATGGGAGCACTTTTTGCCATCCACTTTTTGTTGACTTAGGGCGACTTTACACTGAAGCTTTCTAAGGGCAAATCGATTAGCAGAAACGAAGGTATCTATTATTTACGGTTAAAAGGAACTTATTAACAGAGTGCTTTGTATTTCATCAAATTCTTTCAAGTTCTAGGTTAAAACAAAGAGTCAAAATGAATTTCACGATTTGTTTTATAAAACTTAATCGATCTTTCCTAGATATAATCGATGTTCCGTCATAAAGTCTTTTGTCTCATGTGGCACTCTTTGTGGACATGAAGCAGTCAAAAGATTTTGCTGAAATATAAAGAACTCTGTTAATAAGTTCCTTTTACCATAAATAATAGATGCCTTTTTTTCTGCTAATCGATTTGTCCTTAGAAAGCTTCAGTGTAAAGTCACCCTTAGAGTGACTAAGTGGGAAATGATTTAGTTTTGATGATAATGATTAAAAAACCAGAGTGGTTAAGACATACAAACCTATTGAATCTCGGATCGTCATAAGCGTTTTTGATGTTCAAAGTTTCTCCGGTCGTTGCTACATGTCCTGCAACTCCTTTCGATTTTGGAAACCTGTGGTAATAAAAAAATAGAAAGAATCGAAGACTTTTTTCGAAGACGTGAAACTTGTAACGCCATATTTAACCAATCGAATGGCTTCATTCACCTAGTATTACGTCATACATTTGATTTTAAAAAAGGCGAGCGCTGCGCGCAATCAGTAGAGACCAGCCTTAACAGAGACCCAAAAGACAAAACTGGGGATTGAACCCACAACCTTATGGACCATAGCCCATACTATTAGACACATAGACTAATTGCTGAAGAAGACACTTCATGTGTCGATATTCAATGACAAATGCAGATCACTTTCGTCTATCCCTTTAGATACAATCACTTGTTTTAATGAAGTACATTGTGCTTGAGTCAATAGAAATTCATTGTCTTCTAGTATCGAATTCAAAAACAGATGAAAAACCATCAAAAGACATCACAGCGCCGTGGTACAGTGATTATCAGCCTCGATTCCTGTACGGGCGACCGAGGTTTGATTCCCACTTGCAGCGGTTCACTTGGCAAGTGAATGAACCTTCGCCTGGGTCAACCCATGCCATGCAAGGAGAATTGGGTAGTCGGCCAAGGTAGCTGACAGGATATTAAGTAAAGAGTGTCTATAGTTAAGAAAATGGGCTGAAAAAGCCTCCTGCAACTGAAACCAAATAGAAAGCGCTGGTTTTTTAGGCATGGTTTTAATAATCTTGTTGACCAAAGACAAATATATCCAACTCTATCGTGGTACGTCCGACTGTCTTCAAAATTATAGTGTAAAAAGTTTAGGATTAGAGCAATTTGTGTTTGTTCTTAAGTTTAAGATAAAATAACATGGTTATTTTCATGAAGTAAGAGTCTCTGCATCTCTTCTCTTTCCAATAAATTTTTAAATGCCCCTAAGTATTGATCGTACGTCCGAAATCTTTTTTTTAAACAGATTTAAAAACAGACGCAGTTCATTTTGAAAACACATACCTAATTTCTTCTTGTAACTTCGTTTCTAACCCGGTACCAATATCAAAAATACGAGCATATAATTCATCTGTTTTGCTGTCCAAAAGAAATAGTGATGTCCGATCTGCATCCACAAGTGTTTGTGCAAAGTTCTGTTAGAATGAAGAATTAAAAATAATTAATAAACTATCCATTCAAACAAAGGTATTTCTTAATTGCTTAAAAACGATCAGCAAATGGACGATTTATGATTGGAGCTATGTGTATTCTTTTTACCTCAAGGTGGGTACACATTATTCTAAAAAGCTTTTATGAAAGGTTTGTACTCTAAGTTGCCAAATAAATTTCCCAACCCCCTTCCCGTTCATTTCGCACCAGTAAAAAATGTTCAAGCTGGTATTTCAAAATATTAGCAGCAGCCAATATTCTCTGAGACTCAAACGAAAATATTATACTAACCATAATTTTCATAATAACTGTATCCATGCTAACGATATCTTGGAAAATGGATCTATAAAGAAGGAGAAAATGAATCGTCAAACCAGAGAGAAATATCACAAACTATTACCAGACCGAATATGCCACAGTCACTGAGTTATAATTCTATTTTATACTTTTAAGCTCCGAAAAAATACTTTGAGCCGATTGGATGAAACAGTGATGGCAAAGGGTTGGCAACTACAGGGCGATCACGCTAGCTCACAAAAGCTCGGATATCGGGTATTTTTTTCCATGTATGCTTTCCTAAACAGACAGATAAAAAAAAGGACAAAATAAAATGAAACAATGACATTCATATATTCATACTTTGTAACATTTAGAAGAAATTCGTTGAGACGTCTTTGTTTATGCATAGAGTGGTACATCTGAAAGAAAAAATATATTGGACGATGAAACGGGATTGTTTGTGACCATTAAAGACTAAAGAAATTTGTTTCGGCCTGGGCCGTTTTCAAGGATTTTTTCAATAAAAAAGAAAGAAAAAATATACAGTCACGAGTAAACCCTTTTTTATATAAGAATAGTGTTCTTTCGTTGAAGGTGAGCATTATTTTTTCATTTTTCTATTTTTCTAAACAATAGACCTGTTGTCTTAAATCCAAAATCTCACCCTGATATTCTTATACTGACAATGGAAACTGGGGATCATACACTGGAGGCATACTCTGACATAAAATGAAACTATTTGTACTCACCTCTGCATAATATAATACAATGCTACCCCATGTTAAGTAGCCATTTACGATCTAAAACATCAGGGAAAATAATACCATAAGTGATCAATTATGGAACAAGCTCATATTCATGGCACGCCCCCCCCCCTGCGATTGGCGTGATGGTGTATCCAAAATAAATTGGCGTGAAATTTGGGGTTGCACGGGGCCTCTATCATATCGAACAGCTTGGGAGTTTTAGAATGTCGATAGTGAAATTCACATCAGCAAGTTATTGAAAAGAAGACTTTTGTATTCCAAATAAACTGAATCCTTGTACCAGTGGATACCCCGCAAAAACCCATACCCCTCAAAAACTAGCTTTTTTTGCTCTCACAACCACCAGACGTGATTTAACATTACAGTTTTTACTTTTTATCTATACCAACATCTTATAAATGTACTTTCAAATAATACCTATTTTTACGACTTCCAATTAAATAAAAGTGTCATAAAATTCCAAATTACTTAAAAATTTAACAAAATGTACTTGAAAATCAAGTCTTTTCGTCTTAGAGAATAAGCAATTGAATTTAAGGTCATAAAACCTATACTTTTTAGGTACCTATACATACGGTAGATATGGAAAAACCATTTTCTTTTCCAATAGTCACCAAAGAGATGTGATTAGAGCACTTTTATAGTTGTGGTATTATCCGCTAGTAATCCACCCACAGTTTCTTTTCTCAACCAAACTTTCAACCTTCGGATCAGCTGCAATTAGCGTGGTCAATGGGTGTAAAGTATAAGTCACAAGTATAGTTTGTACCAAACACAAGTACCTTATCGGACAAAACAATGTCGGACTAATTTTTCGTCAGACTAAATTATTCGTCGGACATAATTTTCGTCACCCACAAATATTTTCGTCACTTTTGTCCAACATTTTTTTTGTCCGATAATATACTTCATACCCAAGACAAGTTTACTTCGTACCCAACGCTAACACCTGATCCCAAATTTTTTTACCTGATTATCAGTATCGCTAAACGAAGGCATAGTGGATGTTCGTGTTAATTCCATGACGCCTGTTAAATCACCGTTCGGTGAAATGATGGGTTGACATAATACCGAACCCGCTTGAAAATCTAAAGATTTGAAAAAGAAATTATACAGTGAAAATTCTCCTCTTGTATAATACACGTTCGTTTTTTATTAGAACGATAGTTTATAAGCACGTCGAGCCTGCAATTTAGTGGAAATTTTTTCCAAAAACTATGAAGGACTCACAATTTGAACATGACAATATTTTCCTAATAAAAGCTAAGACCAAGGGAAGCATTTTAGGCATATATGTGAGGGTGGGAGAGGTGGGAAATTTGAGAAAATATGATTCAAAGTTAAGAACATCCGAACCTCAACCAAAATTTTGATGTCTAATAAAAAAAACGTGTGCATAATTTTGCCTATGATGTTCTGGAAAAACTTTGTTGAAGACGAATATCTAGTGTTCCCCAACGAAAAGTGACGGAGGTAAAAAAAGTGACGAATCTTGGCCAGGTGACACCGGAAACACTTTTAATTTTGCAAATTATTGAAACCTTTTGTATTTTTCTGGTATGATGCTTTTGGTGCACTCGGTGTTCAAAGGGTTTAAAAAAACTTACTTTCCATGATTTCCCACGAAGCTCCAGCAAAAAATAAATTCTTTCTATCCACCGTCATCCGTTAATTTTCGTGTCAAAAACGAGGCTATCACTGACCGTGTTCTCTGTTTTTTTTCAGTAAAAAACACCCTCCTGCTAGATAGAAAAACAAAGAAACAAACATAAAGTACAAACCTTTGACGCCAACACCTTCTGGATAACGTTCATCCTACAAGAAAGAATAAGTTTCATGTTATATTCAATAGCCTACCGGGTGTTTTGCGGTCTCCTGGAGGCGAAAAAATATTTTTTTGATTAATATTTTTATTTCATTAGATAGAGGAAAACCTAAGTTAAATTTTGAAGTATCACTTTTAAATTCGTTTTTAATAGTATTTACCAAGTTATAAGCTTTTTAACATGTGCCTTCATGTGACAATCTCATCCAAAAATCTGCTCAAAAGAATAACGAAACAAAGACAAAGCCATGCACAAAAAGTCGGATGATCTGGAGTTTTTACAACGTCGGCTAAAGATTTCTTCCTGTGTATTTTACCGAACCAGTTCTATATTATCT
>JAUJPO010075253.1:0-11270 GCA_032270745.1 Tiaropsis multicirrata
AAATCTACATTATATGTAGAATTTGAAAACACAGAATCTACACTATACAGTAGATTTTAGTTCATTTGCATATCTCCGTATTTAGTAGATATATGTGCGATACTGGCCTGGAAACACTGTGTGGTGTATGTTTTGAATTTACAGAAACATATTTACTGATTGAGCTTCTACGATATGTATTGACACCTGTTTTGACACAAATTATTTGACTTTTTGTGTTACACAAGTTTATCTACAGATTTTTGTTGATCTGTTTTAGTGTAGTAAAAAATAAAAAGAAAATGCCAAACAACAAGGAAAATGGCAAGCATACAACAAAGAAATTGCTAAAAAAGGGATGGGTGATAAGCATAAATTAAAAGCAACTAAAAAGCTTTCTTTTCTGAACATCCAAAAAATGTTACCCGTTCCAGCTGAAAAGTCTCAAAAATATGCAAAAGAAAAAACCAGAGACTTTGACGTTGAGAAATGTCAAACTTGCATGCGAGAAGTTCTACGCTGTACTGAAGATGAACAGATACAAGGTAAACCATTCCTTCTTGTCAGATTTGTGGACCCAACTAAGAAACCAAATACCTCAACGAAAAGAAGTCCCTCATCTTCGATGCAAAGCAAAACGTATAGTGAAGTGGAAAATTCATCAAAGAGGATTCGTTATAGTAGGACCACTGTTCGAAAAAGTGTCCTTTCCCCGCTACAAACCCAAGATGGATTTCCAAAATCTGTGTCATTTGGAGATGACATTGACGCAGGAAAACTTAAAAAGTCAACTATCGAAACAAAGACCAAACTGAACCTGGAATATTTTGATATCAAATCCAAAATTTGGATGAAAGAGAGCAAAACATTAACAATTAAAACTGAAAAGTTTGCAGAAGGTGCTTTCTGAGAAGCCTTTATGGCATACACCATTGAAAATGGCATCCGTAATCTTTACGTTGTGAAAAAGTTTAAAACAGAATCATGGGCCAAGGTTTCAAAGGTGTATAATAATAATATGACTATGGAAGATCATACAAAAAAACAGGTACAGATGCATATGGCTGCCAAAGCGATAGCTGATAGGTTTTTCAAAAAGCTAGAGTTGTCAAAACGAGAAGATTGGTTCTCGTACAATGACGCGTTTTTCTCAAACCTGGAAGGAGTACCTGTCACTGGAGCCATTTGTTGCAGGAGATTTTATAAAAAATACATCAACAACGATGGATTGATTGGCACCAATAAAGCCCAGGCATCAAAATCTTTCTATGAAAAAGCTGAAGCTTTATCCCATTTTTCATATGATGACAGCGATGAACGCCTGGTCCTTGTTGACTTACAAGGAAGCGGTTTGATTCTTTATGATCCTGAGATGATGATCCACCTCTGATAAACTTGAAGGTGAAGACTTTCAGGATGAAAGATTCTTTTGTGGAGGGAACCTGAATGACCGAGCTATAGACACATTCTTTCAACATCATAAATGCAATATGTATTGCAGATTGGTATCTCTCAAAGAAGTGGAGATGAAACCTCTCGACGAATCCACTGTTGATACTCAAGAGTAGATGCAGCTTAGAATCTACGAGCTTAAATTTCAATCGGAATCACGGAGGTCTTCATATTTTCTGAAATTTGGACCACTGATAGTATACTATTGGTGCGTGGGTCACACACATCCACAATTTCAGCGCTCTAGCTCCAACGGTTCAAAAGTTATACCTTTTTTTAAAGCGTTTGAAAAAGACTGGGATTTTAAAGACCAGAATTTCAATTGTTAATTACTCTCTCAGTATCGACCTAATTAGACCGCAATCTTTACGAAAAACTTTTTGAACATTTTATACCTTCAACACTGAGAGGTTTATTAGCATTTGAAATTCTGGCCTTTAAATTCCAGGTCTGAATTTCAAACGTTTAACTAGCTGGAGTGCTGAAATTTTGGGTGTGATCCACCAAATGCCTACTATCCAAATTATCCAAATTGCAGGAAATTATGAAGATGCTTACGATTCCAATTAAACAGATTCTTAGGTGCAACTGGTCTTTAAAACCAAGTTTATGGCTGACAAACAATCATTTTATTTAATTCATATTTTACTTTAATTTTTTTATTGCTGCTGTCAGCATTTTTGAACATTTTCATAAGTTTATTTTAAGAACGTTTTTACTCCTTTTTATTTTCATATCACTTAGCATTTAAAGCATGTCTCCAGTCTCTTGCTTACAGGATGTATTGTTTTGTATTCAATTGTAGCATGGGGCTATTTAGGTGTTTTAAACGTTTTATATATTTAAAAAGAAGAATGTTTCGTGTTTTTCGCGCGTTTTGGTCTTATGCTTCTCGTGAAAAAACCTTTTTTAATTTCGCGAATTTCTTGACACGCAAAAGTCGCTTCTTTTAAAGTACTCGAAGGATTTGGGCTCCAGTTTTACAATGAGGCACAAAAAATTAACTCTTACGATTTTTTATTGTGATTTTTATCGGGATATTTCCAGCAGTTGGTTTCAAAATTTACCTTATTATAGGTTGCGATAAGAATAGCGCATAAAATTTTATCTGTAAATATTCGTAGACCATTATTGAGACACAGGAACACATTTTATCTTGTAAATTTTTAACTATATCATCTTCTTCTTAATAGTTTGGGACATTCAAAAAGTACGTTCGTCGTTGAGAATTTAAACATAAAAACGAAGGTACAAGAAACGCTTAGAAACGAACGCCGATGAACAAAAGAGATGAATGGTATGAAAATAAGGCAGAATGGGCGAACGTACTTTTTGAATGTCCCCTTTGTATTAAACGAAAAAAAAAAAATAAGCCTGTCTGGTTCATTATAGACCAGAAAGCGTGGTCCGTAATTGGTTACTGGAACACATTTTTGTTCCATTTAATATTCTTAAAGTTTTATCCATAGCTGAACATGTTGTATCATTTTCTATATTTTCTTGTTCTTTACTTTTCAAACAATTTACGCAAGGAAAAGACTTCATTTCTTGCCCAACCACCCCTTATTGTCTTAGGCAGGTTTCGCAGCTTTACCAAACATCCGCCAAATTGAGTTCCCGCCACGCCAAAATTAACTTTTTCTGTTATCCGCCAAATTAAATTCCCACCAAATTTAATATTTTTGCAATCTGCCAAATTAAATTGCCGCCAAATTAAGTTCCCGCCAAATCCGCTATCATGTTTTGTTCCCCTCCGGATTTTATATTTATTTCACCCTCGACTCTCAGAGGGCCAAAATGATTCGCGTAGTAGAGTGGGTCCGGTGACCGAGGGTGATATTTATGCTGTATGAAAGTTAGGAAGGTCGCAAACTCTTGTCGATGTAGCATTTGTATTTCGGAACCATTATCAAAAATTTACCCCCCCCCCTAGCATGAATAGTGTAAAGTACTCTAGAGGACACTCTTTTCAATCAAGCGCCCCGTCGTCGCGCGCGCGGGAACCCAGAATAGCTAGAACTCCCATGAATTTGTGGAGATAATGTTTGACACTTGGCACTGATGGGCCACGCCGTTAGAATTTTTTTTCTTTCTAAAACAAAGTTTTTTAATTAAAAAAAATATTATTCATGTTTTTTTCTAGTTTTACAAAAAAAAAAAAAGTAGATTTTTTTTTTTTTCAAAACTTTTCTAAAAAAAAGTAAAAGATAATTTTTTATTTTATTTTTTTTAGTTGTTTTAATGACCCCTTGTCTTCTTTCCACAGTTGCAAAAAGCCGTGCAACGAGCTCTAGTTTTACATGGACATCCTTTCTTCTTTCCATCTCTTATTATCTTCTTATCTCCTACATGTGGTATTGCATGAGCAAAACAACTGAATAGTTTGAGAAAAAATAATTATGTCTTTATATACCAGAGGGTTGCACTACTCAATACAATCTATAATTTTATTGCATAAGCATATCAAAAGCATAAAAACTTTCACTTTAGAGAACAAAATTGTAATTCTTTTGTATCTCTGTGACTAAAACATAAAAAATATGTCTGTAAAGAGGCCCCCCAGCGATTGGCGTGATGGCGTGATCGGAAGTTTTTTACGGCGTGATGGCGTGAAAATCCAAAAAAATTGGCGTGATGGTGTGAAATCGAGTTCTGCCGTGATCGTGAAATTAAGAAAATCTAGGCGTGATGGCGTGAAATTTACTATTCAGCGTGATCGTGAAATCTAATGTCTTGGTGTGATACATAACCTTGTTGTATAGAAAATTCATGTGCCTTCTAATTCAAGGCCCTTTTTAGCCAATCTAGAGGCCCTAATTTACAAAAATTCTTTGTGCCCGTCGGCCCCAACCATGGTGGGACCTCCTTAGATGCTTTATTGCTCAACCCTTTCATATTTTTACGTTATTCGTCCTGTAGGACAAAAGGCTTTAAAACATTCCATAGCTATGTTGCTTATTCGAATTCTGCTGATCCAATTTCGCTCTGCTGATCCAATTGGAGATATATTAAAAGAGATATTGATAACCTACAGAACTTTATTTGCTTACCTGACTTTCCATTTCTTACAGACAGAGAGAGATAATAATGAGTGCGTTTGATCAAGTTTAGATTCTCCTAACTTTTAACCAATCAAATTCGCTGGCTCGCTCGCTCGCTCGCTCACGTACCACGTGGCAATAATATTATGATTTATATAGAAAAACACTCTCCCTTTAAAGACTCCCCTGAAAGTTTTTCCTCTGTTGTTGTCTTGAATGCTTCTCCAAGAAGAGTGTTTTGCATTTATATCTGCTAAGATGATGGTGTTTGGAGTGGAAGAAAGTTCTAGAATTTCATTGTTTGCAGGAAAGTAAGCACCGCAGAGTTTAAAGTTTTTTTTTAATGTTAATTTGGACAGTGATTATGAGCAATGTCGTTTTTAATCAGAATAGCTGTCCCTCCCCCAAAAGATTTTAAAGTACTTCTGTTTTTCCTATTACTCATTATTGGAGTATAACCTTCAATGGAAATTTTCTCCTTTTTAATAATTTTGGTCTCATTCAAGGAAACTATGTCTGGTTTCTTTTCTTGTAGTCTTGTTTTTTTACTTATAACCATTGATGTTTAGTTGGATAATTTTAAAAGTCATGGTGTTTGAGAAGTCATAATGATTTCTTGGCCACAGAGTAGACTAGTAGTATTTAGTTCTTCTACTTTACTGAAAAGATAGTCTTTGTCTATTTTGCCAGGTGCATGTCTACTTAAGATATTATAAATATTGAAAATGATGTCAAGTTTTGTTGTCATTTTTTGTTGTTCTATGGCATACACAATTTCATAAAGAATAAAATTGGAAAGATATTAATATTTATAGTAGAAGAAGAGAAAGCTTGTAATTCTGAAGAAAGTTCAGATGAAAGAAAAGTTTTTGAAACATATGACTCTTCGAATTCTCTAATGGTTTTGGTGTTTAAAGCTGATTGTGTTTCGAACATTTTAATTTTGGTTCTCGATGTGGAAAGTTCTTTTTCAAAATTATTCATTTTATTAGTTAGAGTGTCAAGTTTTGAATGAATCGATTGATGGTTTGATTTAATGTTTTCCAAAGAGGTTTTAATTTCATTAATGTTTTCATATACAGATTCATAAAAGGATTTACATTCTTTAACTTCTTTCTCAAGATTGGTAGCATTTTCACTAAGATTGGTTACTTGAGCATAAGTTTTTTCCAGCTGATTACATTGCTTCTTGACTTCAGAAACAGAAGAAGAAATGTTGTTGATTTTATTGCTTTTTTGTTTCTCATTTCTCGAAGTGAATGCTTTCTCAAGAAGTTTTTTGTAAATTTTGCAGCCTCTGTAGAAAGAAGAATGGTTTCCTTCGCAGTTTGTGCATTTCTTTAAGGACCCTTCCTTGCATTTTTTTATACATTTATCTTTGCCACACCAGCTACAGATGTTAAATTTAGCCTTGCATTCTGTAAGAGAATGTCCAAATTTCAAGCACTTATTATATTGGATGATGTAGTTATCTAATGGATCATATTTTCTGATTGTGTGTTTACTTATGACATTGTTGTGCTTGAGAGTGGTGTGGAAAGTTTCATTTGAGAGTCCTTTGTATAAGTTTCAAATAAAATAAGATTATTTTCTTTTCTAAGATCTTTTCGAAATGGTAAGATAGTGCAAAAGAAACATTTGAAAGATTAATAGGTGGACCAGTATCTGGAAGTTTATTTATGCAGAAAGTGTCTAGTAGATTGGATGTTTGGTCAAGTATTAATTCAGTGATGTTTTTTGACCAGTTTTCTTCAGTAAGGAGAGCATCTGTGTCTTCAAAGTTCATTTCACAGATTAAGGTGTTTGGGTTAGCTCTTGCCTCTTTAACTGAAAGAATGGAAAAGTTTTTTAGAGAAAGGTTAATTGAATTGCAATCGTAAGGTTTAGAGAAAGAGTGTTCAGAAATTATAAGTTTTATTTTTTTGACAGGTATTGACGTGGAAAAAGGTGTTATTGAAAAGTCCACTTTTTCGTTGAGACTTGGGAATTGGAATTTTAATGATGGATAATAGAGTATCATCTGATTCAAACCTAAGTTTTTTCACATCTCTTGTGGTTTCTGATCTTAGATCACTCATATTTGTGTTTACCTCTTCCAAAGGAGAGACCGGGTCTCTTTTTTGAGACATATTGAAAAGGAGTTAGAATAGATACAGATATAAAAAAGAGTTTTGTTTGAGCAAGTAATTTCTCGGTTTTGCACAGAGCAGAAATATTAAGTTAAAGAAAGTAAATTTCCAAGATTTAAAGAAATAAGGGGAAAACCCCTTAAAGATGTGTATCTTATGTTGTTATAAAAGATAGTGTACCAGAGAAAAACCCGTGAATTGATAACAAAAGATTGTATATATATTTTTTAATTAATTCTACTCGGGAAAGCCCGAGAAGAGAAAGAAGAGATTTTTTCGTAAAAAGTAAATCAAATTGAACTGAAAGGAAACCCCGTTGTAACGTGAGTGAGGTTTGATGAAAAGTTTGTTACTATGATTTTTTTGTAATTTGAAAAATTTATAGAAGTATTTTTGGTGTTATAATTACAGAAAGAATTTTCCAAAGCCATAAAGTCGAAAATAAATAATCTCCTAGAACGGAGATATGTGAAAGAAATATGTAAAAAAAAAAGAAGATAAATAAAAGATATATTTTTTGTGGGCAAAGCCCTGAGAGGATTATTGAGAAAAATGTTATCTTGAGAAGAACGATACTCGACACTGAAGTGATTTACATCGTCAAAAAAGTTATTTATATATATATTTGAAAAATAAGTTTGTAAAATATAAAAGAAGACTTTCAACTAAAAATTCAATTTTCAAAACTCAGAAAATTTGCCTAGCTTGCCACTACACTACTGCACTGCACGGTTGATATGCTCATAAACAATCCTGTGTATATCGAGAAAATAAATATCCACAGAATCTAGTAGGACAAACCTGCGTGAAACTATTAATAATATCAAACGAAATACTATTTCTTTTTCTTCTGAAATAAAAGGTATATGTATACTAATGGAGAAACAAAAACCGCAAAGATGCGGATAAAAATTTCTTTCACAAATGATAAAATCGGTATAGAATTGTCTCTATGTCGATTGGTAAGGAAATTTACATAGTATGTAAAAACGAAAATGTCAGAAAAGACTAATTCTCTACACTATACTAATATATACTACCTCAGAAAGTAAAAACTGCTACAATTCAAACACACACAAACACATAAATACAAGATAGAGATAAAGATAACTTACCTTTGCGATTGTCTTTAGACGTTTGTGTTAATAGCAATATGTGTATTTTGTTAGAGGTATGGATCAAATTTCTTTCGTTTTTTTTCATTTTTTAGAGATCAAAGTCATACTTTCGTTTTCGAATGCTGTTCATGTTTTTGCTTGTCTTAACAAGTCTAAAGAGAACGGAATGAAGGAATCTTATTATTACTGACCTTCGCCGCTTCAGTCTGAATGCGAAGAAAATTGATTCATAAAAATATCATAATTTTATTAACATTATATTATTAATAATAATTTTAACAAACTTCCTATCCTCCAATATTATAAAAAATATTTACAAATACTAAAATTAATGAATAAAAATAACATATGGCAAGAAAAATAAAAATTTAGTACACTGCATAAATATAGAAGCTTTTTCTCATAATTTACCGCCCTGAATATTTTAAATTTTGCCGTCAATTTGACTTTACCCCAATATCTTGTAAAATATTTTTTAGCACCACTATATTGCTTGTTCAGATTTTTAATTTCATTTCACTTTTTTTTTGGGGTCAGCTCATTTTTTCTTCCCACCCTTCTTAGCACCCCTAGCAGATGGCTGGTCACGCCCTGGACCACCCGATATTTTAGACATCAGCGCATCTTCGTTGGACTTCAACTTCTGATCCATGTTCAATTTTAGCTATAATAGAGAAAAAATGTTAAATGGTCCCTATCAAGGGTGATTACAGAAGGTACTCATTTCTTTTTGACGGAGAGTATTGACTTCCATATAAGGAATACGAGCAAAAACAACACACTCCGTCAAAATTTCTGAGAACCTTCTGTATCCGCCCGCCACCACTGCCGTACAATTTGTAACTTCTAAACTTTGAAGAAAATATAAAAACATAAAAGTTGACGGTCTCAAATTCGATATTACTCCGTAATTCGATTATATGATTTTGATCAGATTCGGTGCTCCCTTCAGTTAAAAAACCTTGAATAACTCGAATGACTTTCTAAATCGAAACAATCTTTTATCATTGCATTCTTTGAGAATCGGATAAGAGAGGGTATCTATGGCACGCCAGAGTGGACAAAAATATTATTTATAGCGCGCCATAGATACCCTCTCTTATCCGATTCAAACAAGTTATTCAAGTCGAAGAGGGAAACAAGACATATCGTATGGTTACTTTCACGGAAATGAGTTGGGACAAATTAATTTTAAAACGCAAACATTAAAAAATGTATACTTTATTAATCTGCTCATCAAGCGTTGTTCGTATAATTTTCTTCAATTCTCGCATTGCAGGATTGTCTATGAAAACAAGTAGAACGTTAAGAAATAAAAATTCATACAGTCGCATTTATCGCAAATATTTTGACTTAGTTTCGATTGTTCTGAGGTAAATCTACAGCCAATCTATAATTGATTCAAAAATTTTCGACCCCTGGCCCCGGTCCTTATTTGGACCCCTCCCGTTTATAAATTGAGCCTATTTTTGCCCTTTTTCAGTGCTTTCAACTGTTTATTTTCTAATACCCGGTTTATTGTGAGGTTGTGATTGTGATGCAAACAAAACACTTAAAATAGTTGTTTCCTATGTACACTCTTTTCGAACAATTTTATAAGAATTGCGAGAATTGAAAAATATTGTTTCCAGCTTTTCGAGTTTTTCCAGTCTCCTCGGCAACCCTGTTTTAGGCATATATTTGAGGGTGGGGAGGAGTAGGAAATTTGAGAAAATGTGGAACAAAGAAAAGAACATCCTCATCCTGGTTCTTATTAAAGAAGAGAGTGTATTATTAGAAGGAAACGCATTAAGTGTGGGTTGCTATAAGGCCAATTAGGCCATTTTTAGACCACCTGGATTTTAAAAATTGATATTTTTCACACGCGCTGGATTTGCATGTTGAGGATATGATTTGTAATAGCCACAGCCCCTGGATATTCTATTTTCACGCAAACCCCCTCCCCTGAACTTTTATCCTGACTTGTAAAGACCCCCTTGCATTTTTTACCATAGTAACCCCCCCCCCCCTGGATGTGTCCGACTTCCTCAACAATCAGGTGCTTGGATTATTTCTGGAAAAGTTCATTGCTGGAAAAAAAAGGAAAAAGAAAAAGCTTGAAGCGATATTATGAAATAATACCATCTTCAGATTCTTTGCGTTCCATTGGCATTTCATTTCCGTTCACCTGAAAAAAAAAAATTGAAAAAAATCAAATGCAACATGAAAAGACGAACCTTATTCATAACACAGAAGCCTTTATTTTGTCTATAAACAAAACACTTATAAACATATCGAGGCTGAGCGAGCACGATTTCAAGAATTAGCGTTGCTATGACTTCTTCTATAGGGTTGACGTCAAAAGGGTGCAAGCTCGGTCTGTACTTCGGATGCGGTCAATATTTCCCTTCAAACCAGTTATTATTATATAAAAGAATATAAAAGGTTGTTACATTGCTAAGAGATTCTTCGTTTTGTTTTTCGTCCTGGTTTATTTCCGGATCCATTTCATCGATTTCCGCTAAAAGAAAAATTAAAAGTTTAAGTTTATAATAATAGAACAAGCAAAGAAACAATCATCAGTCTGGCTACTAAAAAAGGTCAAATTACTACCTTAAGGGAACTAATTTTGGCGAGTAGACAAAATCAATTATTTTTTAAATTTTGGCGAATGACGTCATAGGGCAATTTCGATAAAAAAGATTGATGAAATTTATTTAAAAAAATATTTTGTAATATGTTCGTAATGTTAATGCTTGAAACAATTCCAGCATACATCATTGATGTACCGGGTGTCCCAGAAAAAAGTTTCGGTGTTTGGCGGCGTTTGGATACCCCTTTTTTGACGTATTTTTGCATTTTTTTAAAATGATTTTTATTCAAAAAGCTTATAACCTGGTAAATACTGAACCGAATTTGAAAAGTTATAGCTCAAAATTTAAGTTTGACTTTCCTCTCTCTAATGAAATGAAAAAATTAATAAAAAAACAACTTTTACAACCGAAACTTGTAAATGGTATGTAAATGCGAATGTCCAAAACAAATAATATTCGGTGCTGTTATGTTCAATACTGCACTTTTTTATGCTATGATTGCTCTTCCGACCACGTTCCCTTATTTTTCCGTCTGTCTGATTGATGTTGTCATTCGTCTCTGCCATTCGTCTCTGCCGTTCAGTCTATGCCGTTCTTTATCTTGCACTATCGGTCTATCTGTCAGATATACAATCTACTTTCGACGAGTTGTTTGAAGTATTCTCTATATTGACCCTTGTCTTTTGATAGCCATAAAAGCGTTGTTAGTGTTTCAGATAAAATTTCTGCAGAAGTTGCTAATCTCTGTCGAACACCTTTCATTTTGTTTTAGTTTATAAATTTCCACGGTGACGGTTTGTGACCATCCACCATCTTGTCGTCAAGTCAAAATTAGTACTCGCCAAAATTAGTTTCCTTATTTCAAGAAATTTTTGAAAAAAATAAAATATATCAAGATATAAAAAACAAGTGATACTTTTATGGACCTACCTGGTTATAAAATGAAATTAATAATGAAAAAAAAATAGAGAAAGCAGA
>JAUJPO010075264.1:0-11270 GCA_032270745.1 Tiaropsis multicirrata
AGTAAGAAACTGGGAAAGAACCAGCAAAGTTTCTTGACAAGATCTTTTCAAGAACTTTGTAAGAATTTTTACCAGGGGAACGATGCCAGCGACGTAAGTTAGAGGTTTTACTGCATGTGTTATGATGATTCAAAAAAGACGATTCTTGGAAATACTATTTCAAAATATACCAAAGAAAAACCATTAAAATTTATTCTCTCGTGAGCAATTGCCTTAATGCCGAATGTCAGGTAGTTAAAACGCATCTATGAGAGGGACCCCGCATCAAAGTTTATCTTTGAGAATGACGTCCCTGATTTTCCTGGCTATTAAACACATATATTGTAGAGTTTTACCTTTTTTTGCATTGAATGATAGAAGGTCTGCCCTTTCTACGCAAGTCTCTGTTCCGTTCTGATGGGTTTGACAGGTTTTCCATAAACCTTGTATTGTATCCACGTTATTGACGGTTACAGTCCACCAGACATTGAAGAAATAAGACACGATGAAGCATGTTATTGATAAAATGGATGTAATAATAGTTGCGATGAGTAATCGCATTGAATGACTTCCTGACATCTTCTTTGGGGGCTTGTGCAGAGTTTTACAAATACTTTAAAACTTGAAAAGACAGAATATTTTAGATTTAAGTTGATCGAGCAAGGAAAGGATTTTTAGTTGGCAAACATTTTGTATGGTGTTATCTGCGAATAATTAGCTCATTACGCAATTTCAGTATCACGCCAGAAAAAAAACCCAACCATGCTATATCACACAAACCTGGGAGCCTCGTCTATCTAAATGTAAAACATTTTTAAACATATTTTGATATATATCAAAGGTTATATTATATTATATACCCTAAATAGGGTCCGAATACTAGTGAATCGGGCCACACGTCCGGTAGGTCGCTTATCTTGAGTAACCCCTCCCCCCGGGAGTGCCGTCACCCCTGCTCTAAATTATCTATGACTCTTTTTTAATTAGCAGTCGAAAATCTTTTGAGTTCCAATTATCCAACCGAAACATTTAAAACAATGTAAACCAACGAGAAAATTTCTTCGAATCAGCAACAAGTCAAAACCTACTCATAAACCATATTTATACATACAACAACCATCATGATAAAAAATGTACACACAGCTAAAAAAAATATTCTTTCATACAGTTTATAATATTTGGGATATCAAAAAATTAACCCCTCCCCTTATTTGAAACATAAACCTTTACGCTCGTCCATACATCTGCTCCTAGTTTGACATGGTATTACAGTAAATGAGAAAATATCTACATATAATGTTTTAGGTTGAAGAAGCGTATATATGCATATTATGATCGTATACTTTCCTATATTTGGATTTCATAACTTTAATTAGAAAACACTGATTACTCATATGAAGTTTTTTAGACAAACTAATCCTAATTAAAATTTGAAAAGAAGTCGTTCTAACTAAATTTACCCCTGTGAATTCCAATTATATATATAATCAATTAAATACAAGCTATATAAAATAGAAACGTTTCGCCAGAAGGCGCCAGAGGGTCTATTTTCCTTAAGAATACTGATATACCGATCATCTTTTCAATCAAATACCGATACCGATTAATATTTTTATGACAACAATAAAACTCATACCTCGCTAAAGGGATTAAAGTGCGACAGTGAATTTAAATTCGAAAAATACTATACACTCCTGTTTCAGTGTTCACGTGATGATGAGTTTTAGCCTTATTTTCTCACACCGGGAAAATAGCGAATTTTGGGTGATGTTCTAAGTTAAGTTTTAACTAAAGTACCCTAATACTATCTGAATTAAGGAATATTTTCTAAGTTTCTTTTAACCGTTTTTTGTACCTAGTCTTTTTGCAATTATTACACTGAAATATAGGAAATTAGGACATTTGATATCTAAGCTAGAAAGACCGACCTTTCCTCTTCACAGCATAAACATGAGGAGTGAAAAAGGAAAATGGTTGTAGGGTCACATAATATAATATAAATTTAAATTTAAAGTTGTAATTCTTCTTTTGTTTTTTATTTCAATGCCTTACCGCTAACAAGCTGATTGATGTACATTACCCGTTCACTTTGGGATGGTTGGGTCATGCGGGTAACTCTTCCCGCATGCCTTCAAGCATCTTTGAAGTGATATTAAAAGCTCAAAGTAACGGTTCATACACATTTTTATTATAAGAACAAAGTATATAAGAACATTAGGCTTGAATAGCCTAACCGATCACAAACAACCTCGATATTCCCAATAGAGTGGAGACAAGCAAAAATCACCCCACTCTTCAAATCTGGATCTATTTCCTGCATGGAAACTATCGTCCGTTTCCATCCTTCCTGTCATCTCAAAAATCGCCGCAAAGGTTGTGCAAAAGCAATTAACAAATTATCTTTAGGAAAACCATCTACTCACAGACCACCAATTCGGATACAGGAAACGCTCTTCCACCGAAATGGCCTCAATCCTGTTAATCATAACATCCGCAAAGAGATAGACAGCAGAAAATTCGTCGGCGCATTATTTCTGGACTTATCTAAAGCTTTTGATACCATTAGCCGTGGATCCCTCATACAGAAGCTTCCGACACATGGGATCAAAGAAACTGAACTGGGCTGGTTTGAAGACTACCTCTTTAACCGTCAACAATTCGTATCATACGACAAGGAGATCTCCAATCCTCGAACTGTCACCTGAGGTGTTCCCCAAGGAAGTATATTGGGACCATTACTTTTTCTTATCTTTATCTGTGGTTATGGCAAGGTCGATTAGAGTTAATGATGTCTCAGTTATTCTTGTGGGGTTTGAAATAGGCTGATCGAATCCGTGTAAGTTCAAGAAGTGCTTTTCTTCGCCAAAGAATTTCTAGCCTATTTTTACTGTTTTTAGCTAAAATTAAGAACACTCATTTAATCTCATTACTCCATTATCTCTAGGACTTCTAGACTCAATACTGTTTACGCATACCTAATTCGTTGCCTATTAGTCAAACTTACAATACAATAGTCACATAGTTCGTTAAATGATCCCCCCTTCTTGGCACACACCCCCCCCCCCCCTTTCTTAAAAATTTCGATCCCCCAGAGTATCCATGTTTTTTTAACTACTTCTATGTTAGAAGTTAGAGGATAGAAAAATAATAAATTAATTAATCAAAAATGTTAGCGCAGTGGTATAGTGCAAATTCAATTTTTTTGCCTTAAATGAACTGGAAAATATATCGATCCCCCTTCTTGCTACCCCCTTCCACTGAGAAATTTCTGATCCCCCCTTCTTCGGATTTTTGGAAGGTGTCTATGTAGTCCAGACTTCATATCAACATGCACTTAATTTCTAAGTTTTATTTTAAAAGAGGACTTACTCCACTCACGATGTTCTTATAAAAAAAAGGTGTACCTGTAAGATACCGATATCTTCAGAGACGAATATCATTGACACATTCTCGAAGGATAGAACACCATTGGATTTCACTGTTTCGGTGATTACAACTTGTGAAATGGCAAGGTTTCTGTCAATGGTTGGTGAAGGACCACCATGGTGATCAGTGAGAGATTGTGGATCCGCATTCAGTAGTTCAACTGATGTCAAATTGACCAGAAACACTTCGTTGAAATCTGCATCTTTGTCCTGTGTAAATGAAATATGTAAGACGAATATTAAGAATCGAAATAAACATATAAAAACGATTTAAAAAATGTTTAAATATGAAGAAGTAAAGTCTCTATTTTTTGATAACATATATACCTTATCGGACAAAACTTAGTCCGCCAAAATTTCAGTCGGACAAAATTTTTTTAATCGGACAAAATTTTAGTCACCTCCAAATTTTTAAGTCACTTTTGACCGGACTAAACAGTTAAAAATGGCCTAAAACCAAGTTTATCCGAAGTCATTTTAAGCTCAAGTTCGGACAGAGAAATACATGTCGGCCGCTGCCGTCATGACTCACTGGTCCAGGTCCGAGCATGATGAAATCGGACGATATCAGTGTTAATTTAATGTGTTAAAATAGTATTTAAATTTAGTATTATTACACTTTTTTTAAGATATTTTTAAAAGTTGTTTACGTATTTTAGAAACGTTATAACACGGAGGGGCGGGTGGGTGTTTGTACTTGGGTACTTTGTTCCTGAATCAAAAAATGTTTATGAAATATCTAAAAAGATTGTCCCTCTAGGGGTTGTAAAACTGGGCAACAATGGTCACAAATCTCGTTTTGTCTCCGTAAGGGTCGATTTTCAAACTTCCACTCGGGCCGTCCAAATAAAGCTCTGACGTTGAAACAACTATGTTTGGACGTTACAAAACGCACCGTTATGTGCGAACAACCTAGTACTACCCAACCACCCCTCTCCCCGTGTGTTAACAATTACAATATTATTTATAACTTTAAATCTTACTAGTTTTAATTGCTTCTCCAGCATTTTCTGTAATTAAAAGAAAATATATTTAATCATGCAATTAGATAACTTTTAATAATTAGATTGAGTGGCCAGATGAGTGGTCAAATGTATTTAAATTTAAGGTTGATGAAATCTTGAAAAACAAAACTAACTTTCAATCCAAATTACGGCCTACTTTTACCTATGTAAACTTTTACAAATGTCCTACTTCCTTCAAGATTGATGTATATAAGGTCAGCTATTGCTACCAGATTCCAACATACAGACCACTTTCAAAAGCATTGAGTGGGGTTAAGAGGGCTTGTACTGTGTTTTTTTCTGATTTTCTGCTAATTAAAAAAAGTCTTTTGACTGACGTTGTAGTCAAATTAATTAAATATAAGAGCCATCATGGTTGATGAAATCTTGAAATTAACATATTAACATCTAATCCAAACCAGAATTTTCTAAACAAAGATTTGATTGAAACCATCCCATCAGGCAACCAACGTTATTTCAACGTCCAAATAACCTTCTGACGTTAAAACAACCTTCTGACGTTAAAACAACCTTGTTTGGACGTCAAAACAACCTTCTGACGTTAAAACAGCCTTGTTTGGACGTCAAAACAACCTTCTGACGTTAAAACAACGTTCTGACGTCAAAACAACGTGCAATGCCTGCTGGGAGTTCGAAATGATGTCAAAAAGTTGAAATTATTTGAACGCTTACGTGATTGACTTCAATCAGCACAAATGCTTCCCGGACACCCTCTCCTAGAGTCACATTTCCGGACACAAGCATAAAATCAATACCCGGTCGCGCGGGCCGTTCCCTTGGACCAACTTTGTTGGTAACCATGGTAACATAGGAAACTGAGATGCTACCAAAAGCTCCATAAGAGCGTTGAACGACTAGCGGAACACTTGAATTTCGTTCGTTTTCTTCAGTAGTGACTGTAATGGGGTGTTTCCACGAGAGCACGCCGTACGGGTGATCATTCGGTAGCACGGAAATGCGGCTAGTTCGCGTCAGGTAATTTATAGTAGCACCACCTCTTTTACCAGCCTGGATTCCAGATGTGTTGACGGCGACCAGTCTAATAAATAGAAACGTGAAATATTTGAAAAAGCAAACCTTATTTAGTGGAAATTCAATCTTCTTAGTGTTTGAAAATATATAGTTTATTTGAAAAATGCACTTCTGAAAAACACTTGAGAAATTCTTTTAAAAATTGACTTCAAAACTACACCAACCTGACTTCAAACTGTTCAAGAATCTCTGGATCAGAATCTGGTTGTAAATATAAAACAAGCCGCCCCTGTGATTCACCATCCGCCAACAGGACAACACCTGAAGTTGGGCGTATCTCATTGAAAACACTACGCCCTTCACCACCCAGTGCTATAACTTCGAATTGTAAGCGTAGATCTCGGTTAGTTCCAAATTCTCGAATCAACGTCAAATGAATGGCGACTTCGTGGTCACGCTCTACAGCTGTTAGACGTCTAGACGAGTTTGAAAAGCCCACTCGCCCAAATGCGTTATCATTTGCCATGATAGTGATTTTTAGATTGCCTTTAGTACGTGAAACCATAGAGCTGTGTGTTGGGTTTGATAAGAGGATATTGAAGGGCTCGTCATCTTCAGGTATATCGTCTTTCAGGGTTGTGATGAAGAAAGATTGCTCTTTTTGGCCTTCATTGAATTCAAGTGTACCATGTCTAAATTGAAAGAGAAGAATAGACTCTTTTCATAAGAATAAACCATCTAAGAAAACAGGGATTCGAGGCTCAAAAAAATGCAAATAGCATAATTAATTAGCCAAAATAGCTAAAATCGGTTTGATAAGAGGATACCATTTTCACTGACGTGACCATTTCAACTGGCTTTTTTTAGCAAAAATTAGGAACACTTTTTGGTTTAAATTTAAGTAAAGAACACCTGAAGGCTTTACTTACGACGTTCTTACAAAAAACATGGATGGTAATGACTCAGAGAAAAGAAACAAATTCAAGTTCCAAAGCCTTTCAATCTCTTGACCTCATATTCAAGTAACTCTAATTTTTTCAGCATCCAATAATTTTGTGCGATATAAAAGTACCCGCAATTATTTGGAAAAAAAATGTCAAAATTTGCGATTTTGAATGTATTCTATGTAAGTGTAATCTCGTTGTATTTTGAACTAGCAGCTAGGTTTAAGCGGACGTAATAGAAAATATTTACCTTTGTATATAATCTGATTTTGGACTCGTTTGCCCAAGATACCATAGAGACATAACATCTGAATGTGTTGGGTTAACGAGACAAAAGGAATTGGTTGGAAGGTCACCGAGACTGAATACTTCCATGTGATCAACTGATTTGTAAGGTAGATTCTGTAATATGAAGAAAGTTTTCTGTAGTCAAGACTCTTAAACGAGTTTGGAGAACGAATCATCGAGACATATGAAGAAAGACTTCTAGGTTATTAAGTCTCCTATGAAAATTCTTCCCCTTCACGGCATGACAGGCATGGAGGTTGTGGAGCTGCCAATTTGAGACCACTCAAGTTTCCCATAGTAAAGTCTCTTAAACGAGTTTGGAGAACGAAGCATCAAGAAAAAGATTTGTCTCTTTTATTCAAGCGATTTTTAGAGCCTTTCGTACTAAAGAAGACGTGGTGGTCCCAAATTGGAAGATGAATTATTATGCGTACATAAAAGCAGTAAACCTTCTCGCGCTAAAATTTTCCAGTAATATTGTACCGGGTGGTCCAAAAAAAGTCATGTCTCTTTTTTGCAAATAAAAGAATAATGGGTTAACCAAAATCATGATTCTTTTTTTCGGCTGTATAAAAGACCCCGCAAACCAGCCAACATGTTGGTCAACATTTTGACCAACATCCACTGACCAACAAGTTGACCAACAATGTTGGTCGGTTTGCGGTGGGTGCCAACATGTTCCAAAAGAGAAAAAATCTCCAAAAATGTTGGCCTACATTTTTATTAATATTTAATAAATGTTGACCAACATTTCACCCAAAGTCGCATGTTGGTTGTGTGTTGTCCATTATTTAATGAATGAACATTTCGAAATGTTGGCCACTGTTTTTTTTCCAGAAAAATACGTCCACGCAAACCGGCCAACATGTTGGCCAACAAATCGGTTGAAAATGTTGGCCGGTTTGCGCCACACTTATTAAGAGATTGTATGATAGAGATCAATCAACAAAATCATGCATGATCCAGTCATAATTCAATTATCATGATAAATATTGTACCTGAACATGTTTGAAAATTCTGCTTTGTTCATCCAGTTGATATAGCTTGGAAGTTGCGTTGGAAACCATCAAAAACACTATGAAAAAAAAGACAAAAATATGGTTAGAAATAGAAGATTAAAATGTCATCATCCCTATACTCGCGTTTTTATTGGAAAATAGTTTCATTCAGGCTGAGATTTGGTCGAAAATTAAGAACATCTTAAGAATGTGCCAAGGCTGAAATTAAAGAAAACCAAAAAAAATTCAACTGCAAGGGAGGATTTTTCACGCTTTAATAAAATGTATCATTACTGTTTTTTCGAGACAATGCATTTTCTTTGTTATTTGGGTACGGGGATACCATCAGGTCACCAACCCTATATTACAACATTTATATCGAAGCGCTTTGGCTTTAAAACAATAGACCTACCGGGTGGTCCAGAAAAAAACGCAACGAAATTTAAACTAGCCATAAACTTGGAAATGTTGGATTCATTTGGATCATATTTCCTTTATTTTATTTGTGACCAATGTAGAAAAGTTTATGTTCTTATAGTTTAAAAATTTGGAAAGTTATCGAAATGTTACACACCAGTAAATTTCGGCCAAAGCTCGGATGTTATTAACTTTGATCCACATTTTCTCAAATTTCCCACCCCACCCTTAAATATATCACTAAAATGCTTCACTTGGTCTAAACTTCTAAGTGAAGTTCTCCATAGTTTTTGGTAAAATTTACCACCAAATCTGAGGGTCGATGTTCTTATGAAAAAAAGAGTTTAGAACAATAGGGATCTAAACATTATGTTCAGCCTGATCTAAAGAAATGATAATATGATAATAAAATATAATATATATAAAAATAACGTCAAGGTTTCTGACTATCATGATAAGGCGCACATGAGATAAGAAGCTAAAAGGAATTCAAAAATTGAGAAATTAAAATTAGTAGATCTTTCTGTCGTCTTTCGAGCGAGAGTCTTGTTTGAAAATAATAAACATTATATTGATTATAACCGTATATGATTTCTATTTGACAGCTCTATCATATTGATTACAACAATTAGCAGACGCGCAAAACTGAGAAATAGATTTGTCTCTTTCTACGGGAGAGTCTTGTTTGAGAAAAACGCGCATCGCCAGAAACAACAGAGGAGATGGCATCTGAAGCAATCGCGACAATTCTGTTGGAAGATCTGATACGAAGTTCCAGCGGTTCTTCTCACCACCAGAAGCTGTTGTTAAAACATGTTGAAGAGATTGTTGGGAAAAAAGAACGGTTGCAATTATTTGTACCAACATTTCCCATGTCTGTTGGGAATAAAAAAGAGAAATTGGGCGGCTTTTATCCTGACTATGTTGAACTGTTAGCCATTAAAACGCTGCTCCAATGTGCCAGACGGCTGGAAGAAATCTATTACGGAGGTGTCGAGTTTATGATTATGTTGGACTATCAAAGCTTCGAAAAAGCAGACTCGGAGATAGCATCGAACTATCAATATGAGGTGTCTGAAAACGCGTTAAAGAAGGTGATCTATCAACTGGGTGGAGAAGATGTTATCAAGTGTCTGTCGGTAACAAATTTCCATTTAGAATGTGAAGCTACATCACTTTGTATGGTAAATCAAGCCTTGGTCAGCTTTCGGAGACAACATAAGGAGCCCAATGATCACATACAACTAGCCATCAATGGCCATCTGCTTCCCAATCTTCAAATCGACCTCTTTAAAGCTTACGGACACGACTTGAAAGGACAGTCCATAAAATCTTGGCAAAAAACAATGCTGTTTGACGCAGGAACTGGTCAATATCATTTAGTACATTGTGAAAACATGTTGGGTAGCAAAGGACCCGATACGTCCATTTTGAAAGTCGTTCATCACGAAGGCAAGCCCATGTTGATGATCAAGTTGCATTTGACTGAAGAAGACCAATTCACGGATGAAATCGAGATCACCTTGATCAAACCAAACACTGGTCTAATGATCAAAACCACCAACAAGAAGCAGACCACCAGCGTCTTTACGTCAGCAACCATCAAGAATTTAATCACAGAATTTGGTGTGATTGTCTTCAGAGGATTCTCGCCTTTTGCAAACGAAGAAGAGTTCATCAAATCATTCAAACGCTTGACACCGAAGAGTGGTATTGTCAAATGGGATTACGGTCACATCCATAAGATTCAACCATCCAGTGGTGGAGATTACAGCGTTGAAGAGCATACCAATGGTGGTCTACCAATGCATTGGGATACATCAATCATGCCAGGCTACATGGGCATCGATCAAAATGAATACTCTTATCCAGACTACGTCAGCCCGTTCTTCGCCTTATACTGTAAACGAATCACCAAGGTTAGCCAGAACCACGAAGGTGCTACCACCATGTTAGATTCCAAAGCTTTGGTGCTTTCTTTGAACGGGAAACTCATACAAAGATACAAACAAATCATTCTCGAATATTACCTCGGCACCAAAGTAGAACCACACGATGAACTCAAAATCGATGACCCAAAATACAATTATCCGCTTGTCATGAAATGTCCTGGAGAGGCTTATGATGTCTTACGATGGTTACAGCAGTGGAATGAGAAGGAGAGTTCCAATACCATGATGTTTGCTCAATACGATATCTCTCAAGATACACCTCCGGAATGGAGACCGGAATCTGAAGAGATCTTGGAAGAGGAAATCAAGAAATTAGCATTCGATGACAGATTTTACTTCCCGCATACTTATGAAGCTGGTGACCAGGTAATAGGAATCGATTTGATTCGAGTCTTAGTGTTCAATTTGATTCAAGAACATCATCACCAGGGGAGGGCCAGGGGGGCAGCAATTAGCTTGCCGTTAGCAACTAATTCTTTATTATTATTTTGGTTTTCTTAATTTCTTTATTTGATGTTCTAATAACTCTATATTATTTGAAATCGAGTGTTTATTTCAATTTATGGTCTTCTTTTTCATAGAAAATCTTTATCTTTCGACGGTAAAAATAATTTGATCGGATTGATTTTCGCGAGATGATTTTTTTTGGAATATAATTTCGCGAATCAAAGATTCTACGCGATAATTTCGTGATAAAAAATTTCACGAAAAGGGTTAAAAATCGCGAAAATTAATTCGACTAAAGCATACCTTTTTATCTTTTTTATCAAAATTTTTAGGTACTGATCAATAACTATACAATACTACACGGCCGAAACCCGTTCACTTCAAACAACAGAGAATTGTGGAGACTTCAAGCTTTGCCAGAAACCACCAATCAACCAGACTACTTTAAAAAGAACAATTAAATCAAAATTAGAATTAACCACAAAGACATCATCATCCATCAAAGGTTTTTTGGTATCCCAGTAGGCACAGAACGTTATTTGGACGTTGACACAATGTTGGTTGGAATAACGGTGTGTGTTTGCTGGGTTCGCACAACCCTTATTAGAAAATATACAATTTATTATAATATAATTGGTCAGTCAACAGCTGATTATTAAAATAGGCTTTTTCACCATCACCACCACCACCATCAGACCAAAAGCAAAAAAAAACATGTTACCCCGATATGTTCATTACGTAAGCCCTGTTTCCCCGATTTCTAAAGTTTTCATCCGATCAGGCTAAGTTTGGTTTCCCGATCTGTGTCTGTGCTCTACAGCTT
>JAUJPO010075275.1:0-11269 GCA_032270745.1 Tiaropsis multicirrata
AAGTTTCTTGTTTGAGAGAGCTAAGATCGACGTGTGAAAAACTCTGTTTTGACAACCCTTTTGAATAGCACGCGATTCTCTGAACGACTTGAGTAATTTTCGGAACGCAAATTAAAGTCAAAATCGATATTTTCCCCGAAACCGTAAATAAATTCATATAACATCATCAATTTAACCACCAGAATTCTTCATTCTGTTAACCCTGTTCCCACGTGCGTTGCTATAGTAACCTTTAAGTAAAGCCGCCATTTTTAATGTTGACAAGAGAATAAATTTTAATGATATTGACTCTATGGTTTTGGAAACCTACGGTGGGAGAATTTTTCAATTTTTTGTTTTTATTATCATTATTGTTTTGAAGTAAAAATATATTTTTAGATCAAAAATAAAATTTTGTGAAAATCGAAAATAAACATTTTTTTGTAAAGAATTGACGAATAAAGCCTGAACCTACTGTACGCTTGAGCCCTCAAAAATCGTTTCACGATGACGTAAAAAGTCCCAAATCTAACTCGAAAGAATTACCTTATCGGACAAAGACTTAGACGGAAAAAAGTAACTATAATATTGTCCGAATAATATTTCTGTAGGCTATTTTTAACTGTTGTGTTTAGTCGGACACAAGTAAGATTTGGAGGTGACTAAAATTTAGTTCGATCAATAATTCTGTCCGATTAAATTTTGTCCGATAAGGTATACTCTTATTAAAAAGCAAAACCCAAAGAGGTGGAAGCTCATTACGTAATCTATTAAGAACATCATGCAATAAACAATAAATGTCAAAAACGCTTCCTCAGAACAGGACTTTGTTGCAGAAAGATTTTCTCTCGATGCTTTTCGAGTGCCCTACTTATAGTAATGCGAAAACACCCTTTATGGCGTCGGGTTTACTTTGTTCGTACACTGTAACCTCTTCTCGTTTTAACGCTGTGAGATTTCTATTGATTAAAACTAAAAGTCACTTCGTTTGACGTTAAAAGAAATGAAACTTCAACAAGTTAAACTTTCATGCTGTGCAAAATGCGTTTGCAAAACGAGACAAATCTTAAAAGATAAGATGATTTCGAAATTTGAAACAGTTACATATACTGTATCAAGAAAGAGTAACAGAAAAAGAACAGTCAGAAAAACGGATGTCTGTCTCTGTATACTTGCCGAGTGGAAGGTAAAAAGTAAAAAATGGACACAATATAAGTCATTAAAGAATTCAATTTTTCATTTTCTATAGAGTTAGACGTTGACATAAAACTAGTCTTTTGAAGGCCTAGAAAAAGAATTTGGTATCTAAATCAATTTTTAGTTCCTCGGGGCAGAAAACGCCCTTCAAACTCCCTTCAATTGGCTTAAAAGTAAATATTTTCCGTCGAAATCGTTACACACCTCCGTAAATCCGACACTGCAATTTATGAGTTTAATAATCTGTTATTCCAGGTGTGCAAAAAAAAAAACGACCTAAAACTTTCCACATGTGATCAGTAGCTTATTAGCGACCTTCCCTGAAAAGTTTGTTTAGTTTACCAATTTTACTTTTAAAGATATAATTATTTTGTTAAAAAGTATGAAAATGGTTCGATTGTTTATAGAATTGACGTTGGTACACGCACGGAGTCATCCCAAAAGAAGTTAAAAAAGAATTCAAATTTAGTGGCTTTTTAGGATGCTTCCGTTTAAAAGATTACACATAATGGACATCATAAATAATCGTCGCAAAGAGAAAGACTAGATCAATTCGAGGTAGCAAAAAGACGGTATTAAAATAACCTCTGCACTTGATAGAACAATAACACTCCTGTAGAGGGATCTAACTTAACAAGATTGTATCCTTCACAAAAGTAAAAGAAAGTAGATTATTAAAAGCCATCTTAATGAGGGTGTTTTTGTATCAGCTACTTATCGTCTATGAGCGTGCTTTTGCATTTTGTAGAAAAATAAATTACAGTAAGCAAAATATCACACAAAACAATTGAAAACAAAATTATATATATTTTTCGCTCATGATTTCTTTATGCGTCATTGCAGCCGAAAAATCATCCTCCCCGTAGTCGTATAGGGTTGTTCCAGAAAAAAAAGTTATGCAGGGGGTAAGAGAATGTGTGTCCGGGAGAACGTGTAATTGACTCTTGTCCGGGGATAAATTTGACGCTTGTCTGGTACGCAGACAACATCTTCCCAGGCGCAGATTTCTAAATAGCATCTAAAATTGTCATTTGCTTCAAGACAACGCTGTCATTTGAAAAGCTGTACATCATATATTTAGCCCCTACAATTAATTACTGATAAAAAGAGTTTTGATTCATGGAAAGGCATTCGTGAACATTTGATGAACAATTGATGCTTCTTCCCAGCATGTCGTACAAAACGTTTTGTTCCAACATTCTTTCAACGTCCAAATAACGTTCTCGCGTTGAAGCAACGTTCCGTACCTACTGGATAGACTAATTCATCAAGTCATAAACAAACAAACAAACAAACAAACAAACAAACAATAGTTGGTAACAATTATTGACAGTCCACCCCTTTTAATTGGTGGTATCCCTTTTGAATTGTTTTTTCTTCAATTGATTGGTACCCCATTTTAATTTCACCATTGCATTCATCATCGACATATTTTTATAATCGACGACGTTTGTTCATCATCAAAAATTTACCAAACCCAACAAGCACACAACGGTATTCCAACATTGTTTCAACGTCCAAATAACGTTCTGGCGACGTTGAAACGGCGTTGTTTCGACGTTGAAACAACGTCCCTTGCCTACTGGGAAACGTTTGTTTGTCTTAACTGTGGAACATTTGGCCGGAAACCAGAGGTATTCAAATAAGACGGAGAGTGACGAAAGCACCAGTCTCCGTCAAAAGTTCTGAGCACCTTCTGTATCCACCACTGGAACCACACCTACTTACGAGCTTTTATTAGAACATTGTCAAAAAGTGGGAGAGCACACTTCGATGATCTTTTTTTTCCAAATCAAACCATTAAAATGTTCTTAATTTGTTCTTAAAATGTTCTTAATTTGTTCTTAACTTTACTGAAAAGAGCTGTTTTAGCTGTTTTCAAGCAAGGCTCTGTTTTGCTCTACAGAGAACGAGAAATGGTAAAATTTTCCTGCACCTAGCTATAGGTTGTTAAGACCCGTTCGTCATCTCAGGGTAAAATAACCTCAGTAAAATAACACACAATTCGTAATAATATATTGTAACATACCTGCCAAGTAGATGCGGTGTGGTACTTTATTCAATTTGATGCTCGATAAACTTGATGAAATTTGTTCGGCTTCCTTTTTCTCTTGGGTCACCACTTGAGGTGAGGAGGCTAGCTTGCCGGTAAATTGTCTCGATAAGTTCTTACGGAGGTGACGCCCGTGTGTCGTAGTGACGATGGTCATTAATAGTACAAAAACACAAAAGAATTTCATCGTAGTCGTTGCTAATTCCATATTTTCTTCTTCTGGGAAAAGATGGTTCGTCAAATCTTTTTTTAAATTCAATTTCTTCGTCTAAAAAAATGAGAATAGATTTTACTTGTAGCGCCTCATATTTAGTCTGAATCGCAGACTTGGACGTATAGATGACAGAGGACTTATCGACTATTTAGCATCCTCTATAAGAAGCACGTTTCGTTATAGCGGATGAAAGCAGCCTACTTCGTATTATGCCCAGTAGTCACGTGACGTTATCTTAGCGTCCAAACAACGTTGTTTCAACGTTCTTTGGGTGTTGAAACAATGTTGAATTAACGTTTTGATGACCCATCATAAAACGGATGTAGATGTAGTGCTCTTATAGCATGTACCAAACTCTACTTCTATGTTCGCCAGAAAAATCTAGTACAGTCTATTTATTCTGTAAACTACAGTAACCCTTCACGGCGTTTATCGATACAGCATCTTATCATTTTAGTCTTTCCCGGGCTGTCTGTTTCAAGATTCCAAAGAGTCGATTGTGTAGACTGGAGTCGTTTCAGCGGAGGTAGTTTGTATAAACAATATTCTTGTTGTCTTAATACCTGTCCTCTTCCTTACTTGATAATTCTAGAGTCGTCAAGATGCTAGACTAAGACATCTGCGGTAGAGCGATCGTAAATTAAATAGATAAATTAGTCTAAACCCTTACTACTCAGAAATGTTCAATTACCGATAAAAAGGGTCAGGAGGTTACCACTTGAAATAACTACTGATATCTGAACCTAAATCATCGTTCACTTTAAGTAAGGACTGTCACATCATAGATAAGTTTAGTTACACACACAAAAAGAAAAATGATCGCAGCGAAATTATGTCTATCAGTACGTGGGGTTGTTTTACTGAAAAATAATGCTTGCAAAACAACATGAAAGAAAGGGCAGAATTCTATTCTTCGTCGCAGAGTCAAAAAATTTAAAAGTGTAAATAAAATGACCTTTAAAAACATGAACAAACAAAAATAAAAATGCACAGAGGAAGGAATCAAGCTTAAAAACATAATCCAGGCATAAAACAATTCATTTTTTGTGTATTTTTTTCCAAAGTGTCTATATCATATGCGCGGAGCATAAAACACACGGTATGACGAACCCAACAGACACATGACATTTTTTCAATGTTGTTTTAACGTATTTTCAATGTTAAAACATCGCAAAGACGTAGAAGAACGTATTGTGTCTGTTGCGAAGACGTATATTTTCCATTAAGTTACCCGTATCTAGCGAATCAATAATAACAAATGTATCCATTTTTCCCAAAAAAATCTTGATGGCGCATTGATGTAAAAATACAAAAACATGACATAAAAAGTAACAACACACATAAAGAGATACACACAGTGCAAGAGATACGAAAGGTGATGAGATGCCCCTTTCTATTTTTCACTTTATTGTCATAAAAACTGATCCAGAAACAAAAAAAAGATTTTCTTGATCCATTTTAATAACTGTTGTATTGAAATAGAGAAAACACACTGAGAAGCTACAACCAACTGGTATTTCTCTCTTCAAATGCAATAAGCGCAATATTAAAAAAAGTGTCCTTGCTTAATTAGCTCTACTCCATTAACCAAAAATTACATTTTTTCTCTCGCTCTGTCTCAACTCTCAAGTAGGACTCGATTATTCGAATACCATTCTGTTTTATAAGAATCAAGCTTGAAGATTTTTCTAACACAATGCTGAGATTCATTGAGAATAAATAGTTCATTTGTTTGTTCTAGAAAGACCAAAAAAAGTGAAAAAAAAGAGAAACAATTTCATAAATGCATTGATTTTCACAATTTTGTCTCGCTTATCAGAAATTAACTTTCATTTCATTATTACATTATGGTCATCAGTACAGTACAGTATCCGTACAGAAGAAACTCAATATTTCCATATTTCCCTTTTAAGAAGTCAAAACTTTCCGTCAAAATTTTTGAGAACCTTTTGCATCCGCCAACTGTACCTCTCCAATGACGTCAAACAGAGAACGACTTTTCTCGACTTTTTCTACTATAATATAATTTCCTCTGACTAACGAAGTATCTATTGATCGAAGGTTATCAATTAAAATTTTGTTTTTTAATATAACGGAAATTTATAAACTGTGTCAATTTTGAAAGTCAAATTCTTTAATCCTAGTATATAACGGGAAGGTCACATAAGTGGACGATTGTGAAATATACTAGTTACAATATGGCACACTGTGAGGAAGCTACACCTCTTCAATACTATGCAGATTTTGAATGGCTTTTGTTCCACTGGTGAAAATCATTTTGGTTTCTAATCGTTAAAATTTAAAGATTTTCATTTGATAAAAAAAATGAACTGCAAAAATACGTTATCATCCTCACGGATGTCAAGAAAGCCCATGAAAATATATTCTATTTATTTGAGAATCAGATGGGGTGCAAACCGGCCAACATTTCGACCAACATCCACTGACCAACAAGCTGGCTAACAATGTTGACCTGTTTGCGGTGGGTGCCAACATTGGAAACAAAGGAAAAAAATCTCAAATAATTTTGGTTTTACGGTGGTCTTAATGATTCCAAATCTATTACAAATCGTAACTGAATGCAATGAAAACGTGCCTCTAATCGTCGGATACAAAATTATGGCTTCTCCGATTTCCCAGTTTTCCCGACAGTTAAGGACTTGGGCAAGGCTAATTCCAATCAGCAACTTTTAACATATGGAGCGTGATCCCAAGTTTACAAAAAAACCAATTAAACGCAAATCCTTTTAGAGCCAATCTTTTGAGTTTCCTTATTTTTATCTTTGCTTCAAAAAAAAAATCATTTTACCTCCATCTCAAGTTCTTTAGAAATGTCAAAATAGCCGATACCAACAAGTTTAAAAAGAAGCTGAGCGATGGTCTTGAAACAAAAAAATTCATAAAACCAGCAAAAACAACCTCGTTCCCACTCCTCTCGAATCCGTTTTTTTTATGATTTTGATAGCATTGCGGAACGATACGTAATGCTATCATGGAAATGAAGAAAAAGAATGGAGAAACAGGCTCTGGGTACGAGATTGGAAACATGAAACTACACATATCCGTACCTAAAAACGACAATTTGTACCTTATTGTAAAAACTATCAATCTTAAGTCATTGGTACGGGACCCTCTTGAAAAAATCAAAACAAACTTCACCATTCATTATATAAAAGAAAAGACAACAAAACCAACTGTACTCAAAATTCGAGATGTCATTTTTTTTACAAGGAAATTTGCTGTAACACGTAAAAGATATAATAAACACTTTAGAGAACAAAAAAACAGACTAAAATAACAGATCACGGTAGTATGGTATTTGTGTTGCAACAACGTCCGAACAACGTTGCGGACGTTGAAACAATGTTGGAATAACGTTTGAGTTTCTGTTGGGCAACAGCGCTCTTTCTGCTTTTACGAAAAAACAACAACAAGATCGTTTTATAGGATATTACGAGAGATTTTTGCCTTTTCATAGCAGAGCCTGTACCAAACTATACTTTGTATTTAGCTGACGACAGCCTAATGTGTTAGTTTGGTACAGGCTAAGTAAAACAAAGAAGGCAAAGAAAGCAGTAGCTTATAAATCGTAAAAAGTGTTTCGCGCGAGTCGATCTTACGTATCACCAGAGGTTCAACAACGGGGTTCAGTCAATTCAAAAAACGTATACAGTGGAATCTCTCTATCTCGAATTTCTCTTTATCTCGAACTTTCTCTATTTCGAACAAAATTTTTGGTCCCTTGGGAGTTCGAGATAGAGAGATTCCACTGTATATCAGAATACGTGTAGGGTATCTTTGTTGAAAATAATAAATTGTTAAGCAAATTTTGAGGAACATTTACGTCAAATGTTTCTTTGGGAAATTCACCAAAATTAGTTCCAAGTAGGTTCGAATCCCCCGTCAACCCCAAACAATTCGTACCAACCGGGGACAGTAACTCTAAATAACAAAAGCTTCATATGTATATAAAACGAAAATGAAATGAATTTATGTCAAAAATAATGATTAAATGAAAACCAAAATTGACGAAAACAAATTTAAGAAGAATTATAAAATGAAAAAAAAATTCAAATCACAAAATACGATGCAGGGTATGAGGTCAACAAAGCTAGAAAAAATCATAAGCTTAAACAAAAAATCAAGAAGTTACCCCAATTTCTTATCCCGTTTCTTATGCTTCACAGCACGATATTTCCGAATGATACTAAAAATTTGAACGCAGGCACTTTATATATATATTTAGTTTTTCATTCGTTTCAAAACTCCTGTCTCGTTTCCATACCTCTTCTAGTCAAAAACAAAATAAACAAAAAAAAACAGTGTGTAATCTCGAATCAAACTATTTACGTTATCTAGGTAGTTTCAAAAGATGACTTTTAATTCGTCATGAATTGTCTTTTGAACCGGTAGAAAACCTCAAGTTGAATACCTCAATCAATTGCGCATGCGAAAAAAAACCTTATTTTTTATAAGAATCATGTCAAAGTTTAACCTCGGCGGCTGTTTTTAAGTTTTTTGTTCTAAAGTTGTTCTTATTCCGTTCTTAAAATTTAAATTATTTTTACATATAATAATATTCACAATCTTTTCACCTTCCACCTGTATTTTCATAATCCATAATCCATAATCTCTCTCAGAGGTTTATTCTTAAAGTATTTTTAGAGTATTTTTTCAATCTTGTTCTTAATCATATGAAATTGTTCTTAAGAACTGAAAAATAAGTGTTAAAAATTAGACATAATATATTTTTACATATCAAATCATACATTTTTAATGAATATAGGTTAAGAGATATGCGGATGAACTCATTTAAAATGGGGTTTTACCTGTGGTTCACTCATGGTCTAACCACATTATTCATCCGTTTGATGGATGGTAAATAACAAACAGGGCATAATAATACAGAAATGAGTAACCCATACAAAGGAATACTGGAAACGAATATCTTATGGACTAGCATAACATTACGTCAATATGAATAGTTAGAAATCATTTTTTAATCTATTAAGATTTGAAAAGAATTTGAAATATTCAAGATATGAGGGCACTCGGAACCACTGATTCCCGGGGGGGGGGGGGTATCAACATAGTCAGTAAATACTCACTGGTCTGGCAATGTATTGATATATCTTTTTGTCCCCTTTTGCTTTGTTTAAAACAAAAGTCAAATATCAATTTGCTCACTTATTGATCACGTTACCAATACCTTCTCATGGGATTTATCTATTTTTTGATCACATGATCAAAACTACCGTAGGTTCGGATAAAAATTTTGATTTAAAAATCGGATACAGTGCAAAATTTGCTGAAAACATTTTCCCCCTGTTTTAACAAAGATTTTCTAAAGTTTTCAAATTTAATTTCCTACACACATAGTGCACCTGGAATTTGTAAGAGCAAGTCAGAACGTCGAAAAAAACGACCCTTAAGGGCCGCACGTTCGATAGGTCACTTTTCTTGAGTGCCCCCCCCCCCCCACCCCCAGGCACTGCTTTAGGGAATTGAGAATATTACGTCAATATTTTTGAATACTATATTATTATATTGATGTTTTTTTTCCAAAGAGAAACAATGCGTAGCTTAGTATATACGTGAGGAGGAAATTGAAGGGAAATATCGATTTTAAAAAGAAGACTGGATACTAATTATTTAGAACACACTGTCGTCAAACTATTGTTTCTTTAAAAGGACAATATTGTTTAATCATTTAAATAACTTTCCGGTAGGGGACTGGGATCGATTAATCAGCAGTATGCTCCACACCGAATTCAAAAAGTTTCCCCCCGCGCTGCAAACTTTCGAATTACTGGAGATACTAAAAAATACAATACTAAAAAAACATGGCAGACAACCTTTATAGTCTTTCATGAATCTCTTCTAGTAACAAATTTCTACACTATCTTATAGCTCAAGAAAAAATCTTCTTATCCCGAATAAACTCAAAAGTCAAGCCAAACAACGTTATTCTAACGTCGGAACGTTATTTGGACGTTGAAACAATGTTGAAAAAATGTCACGTGTCTACAATTGCGCAAGTTCAGTATTATGAATAAAAATACTATACCAAAGTACCCAATTAGCTCTTCCATGTGAATAAAATCATAACCTAAGACTCTCCTCCATTGGTTATAGACTACCTCTGTATCCGAGCCTGATGTTGTTAGGAAGATAGTGGAATAGCCAATCACCGGTCCCGAGAGGCACAGCATGATTTGACCTCGTTTTCAAACGGGTTTAATTATCGTGACATAACATTATCAGGCAAAATTGGGCTTTTCCAGGAAAAAAATCCATATTCCCGCTATTGAGGATGTCGCTTTTTCTTAACACCAACCCCCTGGATGTTTTGGGATAATGATGCTATCAATTATGTTGTGTATCTCGAGAAAGGCGTATTGGCCCTGGTCACATAAATAAATACTAATCCTGTACTATTCAGATGGCATATACAGAAGATGCTCAGAGAGGTTTTGACGGAGAGTGTTGATTTCCATATAAGGAATATGGCCGAAAGCAACACTCTCCGTCAAAAGTATTATTAGTAAGGTAACTTCTGTATCCGCCACTGGCAATAAACACAAAACTAAACTGACATGCCAAACAACAAAACTAACTCAATTACAAATTTACGAATGATAGTATGTTAACTCCCTCCCCTCTATCACTACTTTGAAAGCTTACAAACAACTAATTAACCAAATGAAATCCTGCATGTCAATTAACTCTACCAAATAAAGTGATTCATTAAAGAAATTACATAACCCCTAACAATTTTTGTTGTAAATTAAAGGAAGTGAAATGATCATTAAATTGTCATTAAAGCGAATAAACGACCACCCAAATTTGGTTCATTGGTTGTGTTGACACCAAATACTCGTCATTGGTTTCCAGACAGACATTCACAGAGCTCAAAATCCACCAAAAACGATTTAGTGGATCAAACAGCGATTGGATGGAACGGTTCAGCTGAGCAATTGAATATTTGAATACTTCCATAATAGCATTCAAGTTTATAATTCTCGCAAACTCGCAAACCTTTCCAAATTAGGCTCTGGAACATCAAGAGAAATATATACTAAAATTAAAGACCGTAAACACGAGACGTTGTTTTGACGTCCGTATGATTTTTTGACGTTGTTTTGACGCCCGTATGAGTTTTGACGTTGTTTTGACGTTCTATGCTTACTGAGTTAGACTTTAAATGAAGAAAGAAAGTCATAACTTGATAACCGATTTCCAACCTAATCATGATATCCCATAAAGTACGGGAACATCCCAAGAAAATATCTAACAAGAAATGTCTAGCATCTAGACGACTAGAATTATAAAGTAAGACGAGGTATCAAAGGAACATTTATTGACTACAAGACAAGAATATAGTTGATACAAACTACCCCCGCTCATAAATTTTTCCTTATCGAACAAAATTACGTTATAAACGACTCCAGTTGCGGCCGGGTGACCTAAAAAACATTTCTCACCCAGCCGGTAACGCGAAAACAAACATTTTATTTAGGGGTGGCCTGGGCGTGAAATTTTGAAAGTGGTCCCAGCAGACATACAGGACGTTATTTCAAACATTGTTTCAACGTCCAAAATAACGTTGTGACGTTGAACAGCGTTGTTTGGACGTTAAAACAACGTTCCGATCAGGCCTGCTGGCATCATATTCTTTCCTTTTGTTCCTCAATGTCAAATATTAAATTTATCAATTTTTTTCTTGGCGCAATTTTGGCCAAATTAAGACCATGTCGTTCTTTAGTACAAAAGTCTCTAAAAATTGCTTGAATAAAAGAGACTAATATTTGTCTCGATGCTTCGTT
>JAUJPO010075286.1:0-11268 GCA_032270745.1 Tiaropsis multicirrata
ATCTATGAAGGCCAACAGATCAATATTTCTAGGAATGAGATTTTTTCAACTTTTGACCAACAGATCAAAATTTCTAGATCAACTATGTCTGGCCAACAGATATTAAAAAAAAGGTCCTCGCCGGACGCTTTCGTACATATTATGCAGTCCTGTTTGAAACAAAGAGTGAAAGAGTTATTGAACCTGAAAATTTCAGTACGAATCTCTGATTATTCTTTAACTTCGGTCTGTCAATTTACTTCTCTATCTAGCTGTCTATATGTCTGTCGGCACAATATGAATCTCGTAGCGAATTTTATTAAGCTTAACTTACTTTAACTTTAGAGGTTAATCTAAAGCTTTGGTACTTCATGTTTCTCTCTTGATCTTGAGACTAACTTGACTAAAAATTACTTTTTTTTAAAATTTCTATCACTTTTATGTCTCACCTCACTTCTTATCCTTCCCCTTCCCCGGGAAATGGAAAACTAATTGAGAATAAACCCCTGCTCCTGTCACTATTCTAACGAGTCTTTTCAATACATTTCCTTTTTTTAAAGGGTTCCGAAGTAAAAATGAATTTTCTTTCGGGAAACCAAACCAAGAAAAATGGGAAGGGGAAGAAAAAAATACTTTAAACGTAGAGTTAACCTATATTCTTCTTTGTCCAATAATAAGCTGGGTCTATTAAAGAAAACATAACCAAAACATCCTCCCAATCCTTCTAGTCAACAAACACCTTATGAAATTTTGACTAAATGGGCTAAATTAACATAGAAGCAAAGCAGAGGTTTAACCATATAACGAAGAGTAAACCCAAACCAAATCCAATTTTCTTCTTATAAATTAATCCACCCTCCTTATAATGTTTGAAAGGTTGTAAGGAATGAAGAAACGAAAAAGAGATGAGATATAGAAAAGGGCCTTATTTTTTTTAAACATAAAAACAAAGGAAAGCTTAGAAATGAAAATAATGAAAAATTGAAAATGATAAGAGATTAAGCACAAGAATAATTCTATATCTTTTTTAAATCCTTATTTTTCTTCGAAAACGTTGTAAACTTTTATGCAGCCTTAGTTATAGAATTTTATATAAAATTTCAAAAGACAAAAATTAAGTTTCAAAAGGCGAAATAATATTTGCATATGAAAATATGCCTTTTTACATATTCATAGTTAAATTTTAGATGATATATCTTTTTAGGACTGACTCCCCTAGACAGGTGTTTTTAGGGGTTTTGTGTGGAATACAAAAACAACACTACTAAATGCATGAAAGATTTTATTAAAGATACCTTTAAAAATTCAACACTTGTGTTCTCACTCTCGCCTTTAAACTCTTATCTTCTTCGTAAAAATAAAAAGGACCTTATTCCTGAGGTTGATTCCTGAGGTATCTATCTTTAACACAAAGAAATAAAAATATTTGCAAAACCTTACCATTTTTTTCCTGAGATCTAATGTTTTTCCACGACAAAAAAATCCTCCCTCTGTCTCCTCTGAATACCAAATCCTTTTACATGTTGCAACTTTGCAACTTTATTTAATATTTCTTTCTGTGTTGTATTTTTGTTGACATCTGATGCCTTACATAAATAAAACAGGTTTAAACAGCACGACTGCCTCTAAAATATTGATAAATTTTCAAATACTTCTACAAAAAAAGCAAACCACTTATTAGTCTACGCTGGTTTAAACTTTTTTTCAGTAACTATTCATTACAACTAACATATCGTTCAAAATTCACTGAAAATATATCAAGATTGCAGCATTAAATTCTCAAAGACTTCTATCATTTCGACGTGGCTTTAATCACCTCATCATTATCTTGCACGTTGTCTATCAACACATGCTACTAACACGAAGATAAAAACATGACTTGAAACTTTAGTTAAATTCATATGTGCATTGGCAGAAGAAGCATGTTCCTACCCACCCAAGATTTTTAAGCCACATCATATTTTCGATAGAGAAAGTTCTTCCTTCAATTTTTGTGTCTATACAGATTAAAATAAAACAAATAAAATAATGCTTAAACAAAAGCATCGTCATCCGCAGCCTTGGAAAAACTCCAAATATTGATCCTCGGCATGGCCACTTTTGCTATCAAGGATATTTACTAATAACATATAGAAAATAAAGCCATTAGCATGACTTATGAACATTAAAGTAGATCAAAGTTAAATCCAGGGTAGTGTGGCCTTGGATACCATCTGCGCGTACCGTGTTATTAAAGCTCGCTAATTAACGCAGCTCTATTTACATAAATAATAAAATTAATACCAAAAAATGCCTTAATTATGTTTACTTTTATCTGCTGATTTCTAGCTAAAGAATGGATTAATAACTGTGGTCATTATAAAACTTCATCCTTCATTTTTTTAGGCTTTTCGACCGTCTTTTTTGGAGATGTGAAAGGGACCGGACGTACTTGGGTAAGTATCCCTTTGCCAGTACCCACCAACAGTCTTGGGCAGTTTGAGGCAAACAAAGGAAGCATCTCGTCTGGAAAGTGAGTATAATTAAACAACATAAATGTAGGTTTCTGATTAGATTGCGGAAGTTTGCGGATCGCCTCACAATCGAAAGTTTGTAGGTTCGATCCTAGTCATCGTCCACTTAAATAAACTGAATCGAGCGGAAAGACACTGGGAGCTGACAACAGGTATGGTGCTCTTCCACAGTCTACATCCAGCAGTAGTCTTGCGCTAGCGAAAGAGAGATAAACTCGTCTGCTACTGCCGCTACTTACACTAGGCATCCCTGGACTTACTTACTAACTTGCTAAGAAATTTTGTTAAGTTAAAACCAAATTTTTCGCTTTAAAGGTGTTTACTTTATTCGAATTGTACTATCACTACCTCCCTATCACTCCTATCAGAGGACCCACCTGTACAAGAGCTACATGCTTGACGAGCCATTCTATATAACTGTTACATCGGAACTCAAAATTTTATTTACAGACGCATCATGTATAGACTCACGAACATTATACAAAAAGTAGAAAAATTTGTCCATAAATTTTACGATACTGAGAAGTGCTGTAATTTATTATGGGGACGTTATAGATGACACCTAAGTGAAAATTCTTTAAACGTCTTTGACGCTTGTGTATAGATGTCACTAAAAGGTCAAAGCTATTTGCAAATAAAGTTCTTATCCTTCTGTAATCGATTAGTCGATTAGTCACTGCAAAGAATACGTCTGTTAGCTATTCTGACCGTAGAAATTTATGGGTGGTCTGCTTGTGTTAAAGCCATCCGGACAACGTTTTAAGAAAATATTCGTCTGAAGTTCCCCTTGGCCAGTTTGTTTGTTTGGAAGCATTGTTTCAAATATTATTTTGAATTAAAACATATCAAGGGAGTTCTAGTTGGAGGCCCCATCATGGTTGGGGCCGACAGGCGAAAATTTTGAAAATCCTTTCTCAAAAATAGCTAATGTTGCCCTCCATTTGATCAAAATACCATCGTAGGGTGTACGCTAAAGAGTACCCGAAAGGGACCCGAAAGAAATCCCCCCCTAAGGGTAGCAAAAGAGTTTCAGACCCCCTAGAATTCTACACCCACCCTAGTAGATATGTTATGACCACTCCATAAATTGAGTGAATTCGCTTCCCCAATACACAATCACCGTTCATTTTCAATACAATGAGATTTACCACCTCTTTGAAAGTTCAAGAGTAAAATATTACGCGATTTGTAATACATGTTCAATATTGGAATAATAGAATAATATAAAAATATAGAAGAATTAAAATAATCATTTAGAATTTTGATGGGCGGAAAATAGTGAAAAAACGTGAAATAGATTTAATTTAAGCTTTCAAGTGTTCCTTTTGAATGAATGCAAAACTGAAAGCGACACTGCTATTTGTACACATATTGAAAAGTGTGTACATACAGACAAAAATATATATTTACAAATAATTCAAAATATTTCTCTAATATAAAGGAATCCTTTATTTATTACTTGCAATGAGATTATAATTATAAAATCAAATTCTTGGAAATGAAACAAAAGTCAAACACCTACTATAAGGACTGTTATACAGTTGACTCTCTCTAATTCGAATCCCAAGGGGGGAAATTTTTTGTTCGAATTATAGAGAGATTCGAATAGTAGAAATTCGAATTAGAGCGAGTCAGCTGTATATCTATATCATCCATGAATCCACGAAGTTTACATAAGCAGACAACTAAAATTGTTATTGTTATTATTACCATTTTGCACAATAAAAGTTATTCTTGTTGAATATTTTGACAAAGTGTGCCGATAGTCTCATGTTCGTAATAATGAATTTGATGACTTTTTCTTTCAATATCTTTACCTTTCCTCTTGATCAATAACAATACTTTCTTGTTGAAATCCACTGGGAAGACATACATAAATCCACTTTCCAAGATTTGCAAATCGTCAGGTTCACCTGTGTGTCCACCAGCAACCATCAAAGAAGCAGCAACACCTGACCCTGAGCTGACAATCTCTTTTACATCAGCTACAGTATCTGTTTCTGATACTTTAAGGTCCATGTGTAATATTGTAATATGTAAGATTGAAAGTAATTGATTGGCAGTTCTTCAAATGTCCCATGGAAGTTATGTTGGTGTCGTCATGTTGTTCTTTGTTTTAGTAGAACAACATTAGCAAATGAAGAGGTATACGTCTCATTTTGTAAATCTACCTTTTCAAATCTTCGATTGTTCTCATCACTATCTGGAGATATGGACATTTGAGATTTTGCCTGGAATGTCAGTACAGTAGTTACTCTACCCTGCGTTTTTACGTCCTCGCTCTCGTTAACGGCGTCATCAGAACTTTAAATCTTGCGTCTATAAAGGACATCAAGAAGTTAGCATTGGTTTGTGAGTTTTGAGCAAATTACTATAAGACGAGTCCAAGTTAATTTGTTGTTTTACGGGCCAAGCAACTCAAAAAAGACAATAAAAAAATAAAAATAAAAGTTGAATTTCACCATTGAAACATCCTGAAATGGCAGGAAAAAGTACTAAATCATGACAAAGATGCGAAATAAAAAAGACAACAAAAATATTGAACATAAAATTCTCAAAAATTCGGCAACAATGAAAATAAATGTAAAGGACTACCAAAATTCAACTTTATTTTTATTTCGGTTTTTCGAATTTTAGGGTCGGGCGTAAAACAACTCATCAAGTTGGTCTCGGCTAAGCCCTGTTACTATGATATACACTCTTCAAGAAAACAACAACAAATAACTAAACACACTAGAATTAAACGATATCATAGTTAATTGATACAACACAAACGATAACTGAAATATTAATTTCGTTAAACGAATTGATATACAGGCAATTTTTGTCCACAACATAAAAGAAAAGGCCTGATAAAAAATGTATAAAAGCATAAAAAATTATGATATCGTCAACATACTTTGTCGACCGTTTTCTTTTAGTTCAGCGTGTACTAAGCTGATAATTTGCTAATATAAACGTTCTATCTTTTATTGAATGTTCTCATTCGGTAAAATAAGCGAATTCGCATAAAAAAGCAGCAGAGGTATCTCTCTTTTATGTTATATTTTGACAAATATTTTAGCAGCATTAAACAAGAGCTGCAAAGATGCCGATAAAAATTCTTCCACAAATGATACAATCTGTATAGAATTGTCTCAATTTTGATTGATGGGGAAATTTACATAGTATGTACGCACAAAAATGTCAGGAATTATTCTCCCTCTCCCCTTGTAAGCAATACTATACCCAATCTTTATCTCTCACTATCACCACTAGCTTATGAAATATGAAAACGATCTGATGAAAAGAGAACTGAAGTTAAAAGTTTTTAGAATAATATTAACCACATACAAAAAAATGTCAAGCTTTTTTCTTTCAAATAAAAAGATGGCTAAAAATATTTTGAATATTTCCATATTATTGGAAACAGTCAGGAAAAAGTATTTTCAAGTACCTTATTGGTACAAATTTTGGCGGATACTAATTTTAATAGAATTGACGGTTAGGGGTAGTGACTGTAACCAGACGATGTCAATCAAATGAAACGAGTGCTGAATTCAATTGAATGTAATCAATAATGCAATCAAATATTTGAATTGAATTGCAAAAAGATTGTGTTCGATTACACTCGAATGTTCTGTTCGCGCTGTACCGACTCACTCTGCGAGTCAGAAAATGGTCAGATTAGTTTCCAAGTGATTTTCTCACTAAAGTCTTACTTTAAAACATCACTTGCTTATACTTTTGGGAGTTTTAATAGGATGTTTTGAGCATTTCTCGGGTAGAGACGGCGTTTTACAACTTATTTCTGTCTTTTTGGAGAAATGAGCATTTTATGGCGGTTAGAAGATATCCTAACTGGATTTGATTGGGAGTTGTATTATTGAAAAACCCGATAAAAAATATGTGTTGGCTGACTGACTGGCTCTATTTTTTAAGCTTTTAGGACGCGAACAGAACATATTATTGATGTTCGCCACGCTAGACATTATAAAACCAGATGTATTGTCGTTTACACTTGTGTTTAACTTTTACGTTTAAGTAATGGGTTTCTGTAAAAATCCAATTCGAACATAAATAATAAACAATAAAGTGACAGTCGTCATCCAATCGTTCATGTTTCATTCTTCTTCAATTTCACACAGTAACTGCATTTATATTAGTTTTTATTCAATTTCAGTTGTGGTTTGTTGTAATCAACCCTACTTTAAAAATCAAAGAATATGCACTGGAATATAAGCCGACTGCGACTGATCGTGGTTGCACACACTAAAATGTCAACAAATAGACTTCCCAATGTATATTTTTGGTGATTTTGTCTAAAGTTTTCTCGCCTCCTTTTCCCCCCGAGAATTGTCCAAGTCACTTTACTCTCCGGGAAATCGGGTATATATCGGAATTTTGTGGAGAACATAGCCTGTACCAATTTTAACTCACTCGGCCGATGATCATTCGAAATTCAAGACACAGCTTGATACTGTCTATTGGCGTAAATGGGTGGAGGGCGGAAAAAAGTGATGGCGGTAAAAAGCGAGCACCGGAAAAGAAAGCGCATCGTTTGAAGGAAAATTCCTCTTAACAAGAAATTTTTAAAAACTAATCAAAAAAGAATAAGTAATTGAATTGTGGTGGCAATGTTAAATATATATCTTATCAGATTTTTTTTATGTGACATTTCAGCCTTTTGCTGGTATTGATGTTTGTTGGTAGACAGGAACAAAAAAAAAGTTTTCTCGTAGGTTGCCCCCTTCCCTCCCCTTAAAAAGTCAAAGAAATTGCCACCTCTCCCCTAAAACAATAAACCCTGGGGGAACCTATTTTTCACAAACTTTAGTGGTTCTTAGAAGAGGGCAAGCAAGAAATTGAGAACTTTTCTTTTCTACTGAACAAATTTTCACCCCTTCCCAAATTTTCTCAAAAGGAAATCCCCTTTTATAAAAGTGCGTGACACACCTGCTATCATGCATCTTATTGGGAGCGAGTCCATTTTCACCTCGATTTTCACTGCAGTATTCGCTCGTTTAAATTTATTCTATCTCTCTTCTTTTCTGTGTGAAATCTTCAAATTAAAATCTACAGATCTTCGGGTGCAAAATCTTTAGTCAATGATGATTTCACCGCATTAGTGAAGATTTGGCTTATTCCAGGGAAAATGATTAAAAATTTCTTTACCATCTTTTTCTTTGTTTCACCAATAATATAAGTGATATTTTAGTCCGCTCAGATATGCACGTCAAGTACTCAACCGGTTACGAACTTTTGAATTTTCCATTGATAGTAGATATCTGAAGACTTAACTTGTCCGTTGAAGAAATAGATTTTCTTACCTACATTGAGTTCCTTTCCAGAATACACGATACCAATAATTTTCACCGTGGTCTATTTTTTTAATCGTTTATCCTCCCCACTGAACACAGCAGTTCGGACAAATTCCTTTTTTTTAGTGTGATTTTGTGAAGATGACATTTGATGAGATGGCCTTTACCAACTGTTCGATAGTTCATGAGTTAAAATCTACAAGATTTGCAATACACGTTCAACATTCGAAATATTAATAATAATATGTCAAAAAGATTCTACATGATTTTTATTCTATTTTCAAAACTAATTTAATCGGAAATTTGCTCTTATTTGTCTTATCGGCAACTTCTGTTGGTCAAGACCTCGAGAGAAGATCATCACATTCTCAGCAATCAAGCTTTGACTTACCGTTCTAAACTGCTTCTCATCCTTTAACCAAAGTCAAACGTTTTTGTATGTCTGTGATTCAGACTAGCTTTGACTTTGGTCCTCGTGTTTTTAGCCGATATTTTTTCAAACAATATTTTTTTTTTCAGATTTTATCATGCTGAACGGCAAATTTTCACGGTCAGTGGCATCCTCAACATCGAAGCAAATTCACCTTCGGGTGTCATTCTAACCTTGCATAGTGACGGTACTGCACTGAACTCCCTTAGAACTGGCATATTCACCAACAAGGAGACCGGAAGGACAGTCTCCTCTTACAGCATTGCCGGCATCTTGGAATTGCCAGCTGATGTACCGATGCAACTCTTCATCTATTTAAGCAATATGGAAGAATATAAAGTGTTGGCGGGCAGTCGTGTCAGCGTGTCGGTGACACAGCAAGATTACCAAGCTTTCCATATTGTACAACCTTCACCGGTAAGTTAAAAACCTAAATTTCAATGGACACAACTTCCCCATCTGCTGAGGAAACACTATTGATGCTAGATTCAAATTAGTTCGTGATTTTTTTGGTCAGTAGTCTGCTCAAAAATACAATTCAATATCTCTCTGGTAATGTTACGTATACCAAGTTTATCTTGACACATGACACATCTGCTCGCTGTGCTTTACTAAGCTCAGTTGACGCCAATCAATTGTTCTATTTTGTGAGTAAGTGGTACATCAATGGTAATATTAAGACTATCACCACACCTCTCTGTCGGGCGGTGGTCGGGATTTTAACACGAAGCACCGATGCGGTGCAAGCTCGTGATCGTAACCTTTGCACTTCCCAATCGGCTCAATACCTCTGTTTGTACGAGTTTTCATTTCCGTGATCCTTTGTGCTATTTGCTGTGCAAATTGATGACCACTAATCTTTACCTTTACATATAGTTCATCTGCCAAATTGAGACGTCGTTCTTTAGTACAAAAGTCTCTTAAAATCGCTTGAATAAAAGAAGCAAACTTTTGTCTCGATTCTTCGTTCTCCAAACTTGTTTAAGAGACTTTACTACGGAAAACTTGGATGGGCTCAAATTGGCAGGTCCACAACCTCATAGAAATCAACTGGATGGGTTACGATTTCCCGTGGAAATATCCTTTTCTGACAAAGCTTTTCTCTGTAAAACAGAATCAATAAGGCGGAATTATTGTCAAAAAGGAATAATATTTCTAAATGAAATAGTGGGAAGCCGATCCAGTGCATTAATTTACAGATCAGTACGAATGACACTCGATGACAAAGGAAATGGAGTCCCTTTCATAGACCAAATTGTTTATGGAATTGAAACTCAGGCACAATGGGAAAAGTGTTTATTATGACGCTATCCCTCTCCAAACATCCCTATCCGCATGCCTGTTGACATAACCTCTTTTAAATGCCCTTCTCTGAAATTGACAAGTTACAGTATGGAGCGAGGGCCAGAGTGAAAAAGTCTCGGTGTTCAATTAAAGTTAAAGAGGCTTAGAAAGAGGACGATAAGGTACCGATCAAATGAATAACCATTGACAGATCCGGCACAAATGTACTTCCCAATTTTCTTACTTTCCAAGTTGACAAATTGAGTGTGAATTGAACTCACGACCTCTCGCTTGCCTAACGATTGCTCTCCCAACTGCGCTATCGGTTCGTTTCTATTACACTAGTTCATAGCAGACGAGGGGAGGCGACGTGCTCAATGTTTACCAATGTTTTACGAATTTAACGAATTGAGTACAAGCATCTTTCCTAACTTCTCGCAAACAGGACAGTTTTTCCACGAAGAACACTTGGGAAAAATTGAAAAATCTACAAGTCAAAGGGATGGGCTCATACGTTTATACAACCAACTTCAATAGCGGTGAATACGAGGCTGGAGTGACTGGTGTTTATTACCTGACTGCAAATGTCATCTTTCAAGATGCAAACGGACCGATTTCCATCATGATAGCATTGAATGGTGATACATCTAGACGGCGATCGCTCTACGCAACGAAAGGAAATCCAGCAAGTGTTAAAGACAGTGTGAGTGTATCTGGGGCCTTGTTTATCAGAAAAGGTACGTGCTGCTTATTTTGTCTATTCTGGCCTTACATTTTAATTTACTTTGTAAAAGTAAACACTTTGATTCCCTTAACTTTTGAGCGGCCAAAAAGCACAAAAATTAAAGGCGCGAAAAAAAAGGAGCACGAATTCAATTAGATATGGTACATTTAAGTAAGAGGGAGCAATATGGTGAAAGAAAATTGTCACAAGATTCAGCAAAAAGCTTTCAAATTTCGATTAAATCATGGTGTTAATGCTGTTTCTCTTTTACTTTCGCTATTCAAAACAAAATTCAAAGCGTTTACCTTTCAATGTCCAAATTTGTTGCATTAGGTGATGAAGTGTCTTTATACGCGATGGTAGAAAACGACGTTTCGTGGTACGTGACCGGACAAAGTACATTCTCTTCCGTATACGTCGGTCAAATATTTGCAGTGAACGGATTTTCGACGGTACTAAAGTTACGGCAACCGGTGCAGCGGAAAGGTTGGATACAAATAAAAGATTGGTTCGATATCGCAGGTGGTTCGAAAGCTATGTTTTCTTCCGGTCCTGGTTTCAATTACATAGATGGAAAGTAAGTGGTGTAGCGAAATATTTATTTTGCTCATGCTTCAAGCCCTGAAAGATGGTGTTTCTTTTAGAGTCTTCCAAAAGTTCGCCAACTAAATTTTCTTTTATCAATGCCGGCCGGTTTCCATTCATTGCGCGCAGTGCTCGACTTTTTTTGTGGTTGAAAGTTCCTTATAAAAGATTACGTCATCTGAAAAAAAGCGCCGCGCTCAAAATAAAGTATTCTACTTTTTTCGAAGTCGCGCGGCATATTTTACCAATCAAATGGATTCAATTATTTCTAAGCCAATGGTGATATAAATTTACGTCATTTTATTAAAAGAAGGCGAGTGAGTGGAGACCGGCCTTATTTCGTTTTCTTATTCTTTGCCACGGCATGACGTCACAGTTGGGGGAAAACAGAACACCTACTAAAGATTAATTATGTGTAATCAGTAAACAAAATCTTTTAGTGAGTTAAACCAT
>JAUJPO010075297.1:0-11266 GCA_032270745.1 Tiaropsis multicirrata
TTTTATTCAAGCAATTTTTAGAGACTTTTGTACTAAAGAACGACATGGTCTCAATTTGGCAGATGAATTATATGTCAAGGAACAACATCAACAACAAGTCAAACTAACATAATCCAGTACAGCAATCAGCAGATACAAGCTAGTGGTGAAAAGATATTAAATTCCTAATGACTTTTCAATTGTAAATAATTACCCCTTTAATCCTATTAGAAACATGCAAATCAACTACAATTGGACTATCATTTTTATTCCTTCGATGTACAGAAAAAGGTTTAAAAAAAACTTCCACGGTCTTCATTTACCTTATCAAACCATTTTTTTAAAACACATGATAAATGAAGATACAATATATTCTGGACATTCTTACTTCAGTGAAAGCTTATGAGAATGTTTTAAAGAACAATTATTGTTCTTATCAAACTGAAAGATCTTCCCTAAGCGATACACAACTGAGCAAATTCAATTAGTCGTTCGCATTATTCAAACATTATCATGAATAATTGACAAATCATTATGTAAGACTTCTAGATTCTAGTTATTAAGACAAGTCTGCCTGTCTCAATTTTTATTGCATACATAGTATGCCAGCTAAGAGACACCTGATCTTGAACATCGACTTATACCCAGGCCATCTCCTTATGGATTCCCCTGAAAATGTGCGTTCAGTTTTGGCGAAAAATCGGCGATGTTGTTTCCGATTTCAGCATTTCTTCAGTCAAAAATGGAAAACAACATGGCTGACTCGTTGTTAAACCGACTTCATATTCAAAACTTGGACTTATACACGACTGAAAGATATCCTAAAATTGTCAGAAGATTAGTCAGCAAAAATCCACCATGAGTTACATCTCCATTTTACAAACTTATAATTAAGTATAATCAAGTATAAACTTCAAAAACTTTCTAAACCAGTCGATATCTCACATTTGACAGAAAGGAGTTTTCTGTTCGCATGCTCAAAATTCTGAGCCATTAAAAACTTCATAAAGACCACGTCGTTTTTTAGTACTAAAGCCTCTAAAAATCGTTTGAATAAAAGTTGCCTCGATGCTTCGTTCTCCAAACTCGTTTAAGAGACTTTACTATAAGGAAAACTTGAGTGGTCTCAAATTGTCAGGTCCACAACCCCTCTAATAAATTTTCTCACGTCCACAGCAAACTACACAATAATAAAACAAGAAGTTTTAAAAATTGAAACGAAAAAGCATAATACAAACAAAATACACATCAGAACTTTTGGATGAAAGTGAAATATTATCATCCTTCAACCAGGATATTTCTGTTCAATGTTTACTCAATGATACCTACCTATCTACTTTTTTGAATATCTTATAATTCAAAAACCAAACAAGGTTTAACTCACTCAAATAATACAAGTAAATAGACGTCTAAAAATGCAGTACTACATTACATCATCTATCTGTATTCGTTATCCAAACACAGGTAACTGTAGCATGACAACAAACATATCTAATCATATCAACCATATATCAGATATTGAATTCGAAACTATAGTCTGTGATAAAAAAACAAATTCGAGTCAGAATGTCGAGAACCCTTCAAAACCAGTAACACACTGACGAAGCTTCTGCGATAATTCCATAGACGGAGTATAGCGATTTTCCCTGTTCATTTGGACTGGACATCCATATAAATAAGCCTAATGCTGTAATTGAGACTTATGTCGCATTTCTTTAATCATAAAAATGATTACTGAAAATTACGTCACGTGAGAACCTGCCAGGGCGGCTTGATATTGATTTTAAATGCTTTAAAGTTACAGACGTAAATATAATCTGTGATCCGGATTTCAATGGGTTGAGTTTTGGAATGGCTTTTTGATTCAACATAAAATTTCGGTGCCAACATAATAGTGAACATATTGTTAACGTCCACGCAGGAAAACCCAATTTCCGTACAAATCATTACGTAATGGCTATCATGAACAAGGTGAAGATAGATCCACTCGCCAGAGATGAAAGGAAGAAAACATAATAATCGGCGATGACGGTAACAAAGATAAAACAAGCCTCAATCTCAAACAAGTAAAAAATGCCATCGATCAAATTTACAAACCAGCAAAATTCCCTCTATAGATGTGATTAAAAACGATTAAACACTTCAGACAAACAAACAAACAAACAAAAAAAAATACAAACAAGCAATCAAGATCATGGTTGATACCTGGTTAACCTCCTTTTTGCTTTTTACGTGTTTCACAGAGTCTAAAGTTTTGCGGTTAGTAGTACTCATCCGACCTGCGAAATTTACTTCTCTCAACGTAACAAGAACAACTCGAACATACAAGTACATATTATGAATTTATAACGAATGTCGCATCGATAGCACAGTTGGGAGAGCAATCGTACGGTAAGCAGGATGTCGTGCGTTCAATTCCTATCCTCGATTTGTTTCCTTTCAGAGAATCAAGGGTTACATATTTCAAGCAAAAGGAGATAAAATTACAACAAAGAATAATAGTTGCTTCTGCACCGCAATATCTATAAATTCGTTTTTAATAATTTTTTTTTATTACTTAGATAACGCGTACACAATAAATAATATTCGTGGGTGGATCAGCAAATTTCGCATCATAGATTATCGATTTTGTGTGAAATGTCACAAGTCTTGTGAAAATCATAATTCGAAATCAAACGTTTTCATAACTGTTATTTTTGACCCCTGATCTCAATTGATGAATTGATTATAATCCGATATATCATGAAATCCATCCGATTAATCCATTTTTTTTTGGTGAGTTCTGACATAACTTTTTTCATATGAAGGAAAAATTTACTTTTATAATTATATCTCATGATTAATCAGCCTGGTGTGTTTGTAAAAAGCTGAAATTAATAAAAAAAACTCTAACAAAACTTATATGTTGGCTTTGAAATCCTAAGACAATTTTTTTTATAATTAAATATAGAATTTTTACCAGGCATTTATTTCTCACCGACGAAAAAAATAGTATTTTTTATAACCCTATAATGTGCCAATATGAAGTATAGTCGTGCATGTAACGCCAATTTCGAATTTAAAATCATCATCTTCAGTCTGATTCAAAGGGAGATGAACGGCATTTACAGCGGCAGAGTCATGGTCAAAAATAACATCTTTCTGACCGCAGATCCACGTTTATATTCGCCGTTCAAGGGTTACATACTTCGAGCAAAAGGAGACACAACAGAGTGTTGTTTTTGCTCATATTCCTTATATGGAAGTCAACACTCTCCCTCAAAACTGTGATGAGATCCTTCTCCTGTATCCGCCTCTGGTAGATCTACGTTCTTCGCCGTTCATCAAGGGTTACACATTTCAAGCAAAAGGAGATAAAATTACAACGAAGAATTAAGTTGTTTCTGCACTGCTTTATAGCCGAATGCACCAATGGTTCATGCAATGCATTATGTAATGATAATAAGATGTTTTGGCTGTGAGTTGGTATGTATCTTCATAAAGGCGGAATTGATTAACCAAAGTTATTTCAAATATGGCATTATCACCTTTACGATAGATGGAGTCAAAATTGTGATTGATATTAAAAACTGATAACCATAATCATGCGAATGGCAAACTTTTCCAATACAGAAAGCCACAGTCGGTCAGTGTCGGTAAATTCTTATACACAGAGCAATAGAAATCTGAATCATTATTGTACTCGCAACCTCGGATATAAAGCTACAGACCTTTTTTGAACTAGCAGAAAATCAGCAAAAGCACCGGTATAACTGCCCTCTTAGCCCCACTCAATGCTTTTGAAAGTGGTCTGTTGGCATCAAGTAGCAATAACTGACCTTATTTACATCAACTTTGAAGGAAAGAGCACATGATACTTAATAGGGTGTAATGAAACAAAGATGTCAAATCTTACCTGTAAGTCTCTGTCTTTTCCTTCAACGATCTCTTTCGGTTTCTAAAAGAATCGAAGGTAAAAACAATTATTATTAGAACCATCATCTTATTCGTATACACATTTTTTTCATAAGAACAAACCATATAAGAACATAAGGCTTCGAGGCCAAAAATGCTAAGAACATCTTTTAGAAAATTAGGTTAAAAATAGCATATTTTACTGCTTTTTAACAAAAATTAAGAACATTTAACAAAAGAACATTTAGAAAAGTTAACGTTCTTATAAAAAAACAACCTAAGCGTAGAAATGCAAAAAAAATTCAATTTTACAAGGAATATTACTATTCCGTAATCTTTTCAACGAAATGATTCCGAAATGATTTTTTTATGAAGGAAAAATAATGACTCACAATAAATAGCTCTTCTAAATAACCAAATCGAACTTTTTTCTCTTTTTCCATCACACAAATGCCGAAAGGCAACAAACAAATTTTTAAACATTAGTCAAGTCAAAAAGAGAGTGAAGTATCACAAATCTTTTTTTTATTTTCATGGCAAAGAAGGTAGGAAAAGACCCTTTCTATTTAGGAAACACACAACACACACATCAATAAAAGAAAATTTGTGATTATTAAAAATTGATGAAAAGCTTGAAACACGTAGTCTTACTGTGTTGTTTAACAATCAAGGGCGACATTTTTTATGCTAAAATATACACATTATATCATATTTATGATGACACTCTGAGATTGCTTGAAAATGCAATGAAAGGCGGAGAGCAGGGAACTTCATTAATATATATGATACATGGTGTTTATACACATAATCATAACTCTATATCATATAGTAACTAATGATAATCATAGTAGTTTGCAGAGGGGTCTCAACCCACTTTTATATGTTTTACCCTTTCCCATTTTTTCAATACCAACCCCTTGCCCTTTTCAATTTTAAGTATTTGAAACTTTCCAGTGAATGATCTGTGTTCAATAACTAATAATCGAACTTTAATCGAATTCTCACAATTTTTTGCGATATCACGGTTCGAGTAATTTAGTCGAATTCTCGTTGCACTTATCGAACTTTTGTCGTTCAATGAAGTTCGATCAGTAAGACAGTCTGGTTTAAACATATTGTAGATCTAGACAAAACCTTAAGATATTGACCATGTAGATATCCCCCATTTAAAAATCAAACACCCACTAAATGCTTCAAACCTCCTCTACCCCAAAGAGAACCTTTGTCTTTCTGATGAATGTGCGTATCGTTAAAAAATCATATCATAGGTATCCAGATGACCATCTTTGTGAAAAAAATAATGAACCAATTTTGAGAAAAACCCCAAAAACCTCTTCTTCAGGTCGTTTCGCGAAATTTTTTTATCAAAAATCGGGCTCCGTCACATTCGAGAGTTTGAGGCTACCTATCCTTGTGCAAAAAAATCAGAAAAAAATAATGAACCAATTAAAAAAAAATCAGTTTTGTTGCATATTTCCGACATGTGCTTATAAAAAACCTTCTTGTTTGCTTTTTTCTTGTTTAAAAAATAATTTTGGCAACTAAGAAAGTTAAATTATAAGCACTTGTATCTTATTATCTAACATTATTGAGAAAAAAAATGAGAAAACCTTACCTCAAGGCGAGTTATTAGGTTAAGAAACTTGTATAAACTTGTATGCTTGTATTTAGGTTTCTTATAAAGCAAAAAACTCAATTTTAAGCCCAAAATCTTTTTTTGGGAAAAATCATTTCGGCCACATTTTATCCATGATGGTCCTCTGCTATCATGCAAAAAATCAGAAAATTCTAATGATACAATCTCGAAGAAATCCAAAAAAAACTCATTTTGGGCCCGTTTTTTTTCGAAATTCGGGCTCCGTCACATTCGAGGGTTTATAGTTACACTTCAGTGTGCAAAAAATCAGAAAAATCTAATGAGCCAATTTCGAGAAAAGCTGGTAACGGACGAACGAACGAACGAACACAGGTCAATTTATAGGACCTCCAGGTAGATTAAAAAAAACAGAGATTGTCAATTGCGTTATACAGTATCGTATGAATTTTTCGATCCTGACCCGATCCCGAAAGTTTCATAATCTGAATTACATAAAGAAGTACATAAAAGATGACGGTGTACCTTTAAAAAGCCAAACATCTCACATTCTGATAGATATAAAGAAACAAGGCAAAATTTCACATGAAAAATCGAAGGAGCTCTAACACAATTCCTCCTGATGCCATCATCCTCTCAAAGATTTTTTTGTTGCCGTCACAAAAGTAAAGCCTGCTACTAAAATATTTCATTTCATCACAGAAACCTATTTCGGTTTCCCCCCAAAAAAAATAAAAACAAAGGCAAATTTGCTGGACATAATTTAAAATCATTTGCAATGAAACATTTCCCAGCAGACATATAACGCTATTTCAACATTGTTTCAACGTCCAAATAACATTCTGACGTTTAAACAACGTTATTTTTGGACGTTAAAACAACGTTCCGAGCCTACTGGGAATAGAAATGGAAAATTCCATTGGCGTGACGAAGCTCCAAAATGCTAAATATGATAAATTTCAAGACCACAATCAAGTTTAGGGTTTTTTATATTAATTCTTTACTCTTATTTTTTTGTGATAACACGTATTTTTCTTGTAAGAATATTTTATTGTTGATCAAAATATAGAGATGTTTGTATCAACAAAACTCATATCTCGGATTTAACGGGACAAAAAATTTGCCTGATTTATAGCTTTTTTGGCCCAAATTTTCCTACCATATCTTATAGACAATAGACAACCTTCTTATGTTTTACAGATCTTGTGGAGCAGGTTTTGTTTCTTATACAACTTTATATCTTTCATTTTACATTTTCTATCCCATATCTTTGATACACACTCTTTTATATAAATATTCCTCATCCAGATTAACCAGATTAACCAGATATCACAAAGTATAGATAATTATTTTAATACATTGGTGTAAAACTTTTATCAACATTTCAATTGAAAGAAACATTACTTTGTAGTCTAGTTAATCGGGGAAAAGCAAAACAATTCTTACTCTCAAAGGAGCTTCTAGATCATTGAAAAAGTTTCATCGACAATCAAGATTTAACCCGTATCAGCTTTTCCAGTGATAATCTACAAGCAGATCCACTACTCCGCTGAGTTCCGTGAGAGGATCTGCGGAGGTTCATCAGAAAATTCATAAAAATCTGCGTAAGCTATTTTGTAAGGAGAAAAGACTCGGCCAGAGCAAAGTGAATTCTTTAGCCAATTACAGCGCTTCAATCCGGCGAATTTCGGGAAATTTCGGAAATTTTCATCCGTCGGAATGAAAACATCAAAGGGATATATCCAACCTCTTCAGATCACGTATTTCACTGCATCCCTTTAGAGCAGAGCGTGGTGCTAGTGAAATACTGGTCTGCTATCAGATTAATTTAGTGAATACAATACTTATACTTACATAATCTGGACCTCGAAGGTGGGGTGGAGGCTCTATCACCGGCTGTAAAGAGTAAAACATCATTCTTTTAAAATCAATATACCACCATAAAAAAACGACGGTATCAGAGGCGTATACAGGAGGTACTTTGTTAGGTATTTTGACGGAGAGTGTTAATTTCCGTATAAGGAATATGCACCAAAGCGCCGCTCTCCTTCAAATGTTCTGAGTACCTTCTGTATTCGCCACTGGGTATCAAGGCAACCGTAAAAATCAATGAATGGTATCAGTGTCGAGTGGTAAAACGAGAAGATTCAATAGTTTTTCAGGAGAGTATGATAAGCATATTACGGACTTCATTTCAAAAATATGACAAAATTACTCTAACCCAAAACCAGTGGAGTGGGCGCAGACAGGGATGGCGCGAAGTTTGTTTTGGAGAGCATTATTATATTTTACGATGCATCAATTATCTACTTGCAAAATTTACACTCCAAAACAAAACAAACCCCTGTTTACCCTACTGCAGAATAGCGGAGTAAAAAATTGCTTTTTTACAGAAAAAAATTGTAACCCCCTGTCTGTCGTGGATAATGATTTCCTGTCCGAGGGGTACACCCATCAAAATCTGAGTGGACAACATGAGGGGGTAACACAAAAAAGTCTAAGAAATGTCGGATTCGACTGAACGCAGGTCTGGAAATCCAAGGGGGTATTCGTTTTTTCCTTGCAAATGAATCCGAATGGTAACTCTCCAAAAATGTTGATATCCTCATCAATAGTGTGGATGTACAGTTTTTTTGTCTGGAAAAAGCCCAATAAGATTACATTAAGATTACCTTGCTGTACGCGGATTCTGTCGGGATGTCATAATCATCCTGAATAATGTGTGAAATAAAATTGCGTTAAAGTTATATTCGAATACCAGATCCCGGCAGACACATGACCTTTTTTTCCAATGTTCTTTCGACGTCCAAATAACGTTGCTTTGACGTTAAAATAACGTCCCGTGCTTGCTGGGAGTCAATACGCGGATAGTACTTACTACATATAATTCATCTGACAAATTGAGACCATGTCGTTCTTTTAGTACAAAACCCTCTATAAATTGCTTGAATAAAAGAGACTAATTTTTGTCTCGATGCTTCGTTCTCCAAACTCGTTTCAGAGACTTTACTACAGAAAACTTCTTACGATTACTTTCACGGCTAACTTTGAACTGAACAAAACATGGAAGGAGTTGGGGGATCTAACCGTAAATTAAATTGAGCTCATTGAAGTTTTCCGTAGTAAAGTCTCTTAAACAAATTTGGAGAACGAAGCATCGAGACAAAGATTTGTCTCTTTTATTCAAGCAATTTTTAGATACTTTTGTACTAAGGAACTCTGTTACGTGGTGCTGACGTTTAAACCACTTCCTTAAACTAATTATATACAGAGCATTAAAAAGCTGGTACTATAAGTGAACAAAACAAACAAAAAATTGTAGACAAAAATTGAATGTCTTCTTCATCAGTGCGATGTGGTGTGATATGTCTCTAAACTTGGGCCATCCTAAATAAATCGTTGTTTTCGGTCCGCGGCCGGGTGAAATTTATTTTACGAGACAACCGGCCGGTGTTAAGAAAAGTTTTTTTTGGGGCTGTAAAAGTCTGACAATCATGCTTACCATACGTTATTTGCATGTTTCCGAAATTCTTTTTGAAGAGCAGAATAGCAAAGAGACTGATTTAACTTGAGAAACTTAATAAAGCGATTTAGCTTCAAAGGTTTTCACTTACATACAGTAGTACGCTCCGGTTGACAGAATTTTAACAACCCGCGGACCGGAAACATTTTTCTACGAATGGCTTTGTAAAGAGTGTCTGTGTAAGATGTTATGAGTGTATTTATTATATACCTGTATATCGATAAGGGGGTTGACGCCGTACTCAGGTGGTTTAATTATTAGTACTTCAAGAGAGTTAGTAATGGTTGCCTTCTATATGTGGCACAGTAGTAGTTAATATAAAAATAAAAGAAAATGAAAGAAATTAAAACAAAAGCCACAAAGAAAGGTCAGTAATTATTTGTGATTATAAGCACTTTTAACAATTTATCAATAAAATTATCTGACAAAATAACTATAGGGGAAATGCAACCTCATTTCCAGGGTTCTTTGCGCACCTACTGATGTAAAAGAAAAGTCGAAGGAGTTGATACCCTGGGAACAAGTTTGGGGGGAAATGGTGAGGTGCTTCTTTTATTCTACAAAATGTCGTGGATATAATTTGTGTGTTGTTATAGTACCTGTATCATTATATAGAAAATAAATATATACACCTTTGATACCAAACTATATTATCTGAGTTTTGAAGTTTTATTACGACCTAAATCATTTTTTAATGAAATATTATAAAAGATATAAATTGCGAGATATAGTTTGGTATTACCAAACAAACAAACAAGCAAACATAAACTAAGAAAACAAAATGAACGAACCTTATCTTCTTCACCATTAGGATCGTCATAATCATGATCATTATCGTCTTCAATTGGTCCTTCGATCTTCTGTGATTTCTCTACAACACCTGAAGTAGTTATAAAAGTAGCTATCGTTATAAAACCATTGTTGGACTGTTGCAGAAAGAAATGCGCAGAGGGGGTGAAGGATAAGTGCTGTTCGGAGGTAACTTGAAAAAATACCTCGTGTCCTATATCATAAACATGTGATTTTCAGGGGTAAATCTAATGACTAATTATTAATTTTAACTTAAAATTTAGATACACAATTTCTGTAAAATTCTTAGATTACGCAAGGGATAATTGAAGATGTTAGACGCATATGTGGCGGCCTGTACATAGATTTTCGTTTACAAGTTTTGCTTAGACGAATTATGTACAGGTGCTACATACACGTCTAACGTCCTAAATAACCTATTGTGTATAACCTCGCTAATAAAGAGACACGTAGAGACGATTATTATGTGATTGTGAAAAGGCTTACCTGCCGATTGGTTCTCAGTGTTCAAGCCTTCGCGGTTTTTTGCATCGTGAAGTAAATCCACTATCAAAGTTGCGAATTCTATAGCGTTGAATCTGGCTAATTTTTGTCTCCCCTGAGAAAAAGAATTTGTTTGAATTAGTGAAAATCAGGCCTAAATCATTTTTTTTTAAGAATTTAATTGATCATAACAACAAAAAGGGACCACAAGGACAAGGTATATCAGATCACTAGGAAGAATGACCAGAGATCGAATCCTTTGCTTGATAATCTCATGATTCAATAACGAGGATACGTAGGGGCTATTTAGGACATTTAGTCGTGTTTGTGGCGACCTGTACATAGATTTTCGTTTACAAGTTTTGTTTAGACGAATTATGTACAGGTCGCCACAAACGCGTCTAACGTCCTAAATAGCCCTGGCGTAACATCGCTAATGCCATTAAGATTCAACTTTACGCAGACTGTAAGCTCAGCCGTTACTTGGACATCAGACAATATTTCACAGTGAAGCCTTTTTGCATTAAAAAATTACCTGATTTCTAGTAGATGAAAACCCTGGGTTGACGGGGAGAAATGGGACAGCGGTATGATCACTGACAAGTTTCCTGTGGTGCTGAGTTGCCAACCAAACTATATAAATAATAAGTTCATATTATTGTTATGCAATATCATACTTTTTACTTTTCAACAGGGTCACCCACCCACCCAGGGTATCGATAAAAACAAGCAGAATATAACAAAACGTGACAAAGGGTTTTAAATGATCATTCAAGGTCTTATATGTGACGTTCCACGGGATTCGTGGTATAAGTTCATTTGCTGATCCTTAAAGATCTCTGAAAACCTTTTAAGGATCAAGATTCTTAATTAAGGATCCGATCCGTAATTTAAGGATCTGATCTCTAATTTAAGGATCACGATCTTTATTTAAAGATCATTTCATGATCCTTATTTGGATCCACGTGATCTTTGTAAAGATC
>JAUJPO010075308.1:0-11266 GCA_032270745.1 Tiaropsis multicirrata
TATTACCAGATAGCCTATTTGCATCTCATCATTTTCCCGCGCACCCGCCGACCGTTCGCCCTGGAATCGAGGTTGACCAAAACTTATGTATCTTTTAACTTGAATAGAAAGAAATTTGGGCGGGAATTTACTTTATTGTATAAAATTTTCACTGTTTTTTTTGCTAAAAATTGCATTTTGCGACATCTTAATTTCGCGGTATCAGAGAGAAAAAGTTTATTTCGCTGTGTTTTCAGTGTATTTTTCGGATTAATTATTCGAATTTTCCATACCCCGTCATCCCTCAACCTTCTACCGTAGAGGCTCTAGTTACAGTACCCCTGGAAGAGAAAGAGACATTCAGATTGAACAGGTAGAGACCACAGATGTTTAAATAGTGAATATACATAATACATTTTCATGAAATTTGAATTTTGCGATTTTTCGAACTCGACCGCGAAACTGCGAAATTTCCATGGAATAAAGTATATCTTAAGGGAACTAATTTTGGCGAGTACTAATTTTGGCGAGTACTAATTTTGGCGAGTACTAATTTTGGCGAGTACTAATTTTGGCGAGTGGGCAACATCAATTTTTTTTAAACTAATTTTGGCGAATGACAGACTAAAACTTTTTCAAACTAACTCTTTTTTAACCGTTAATTGGGCAATTTCAATCAAAAAGAGGGGCGATTTTGGATAAAGGCCAAAAATATTAATTTTTGCGAGAACTTATTTTGGCGAACCATTACTTTTTTAAATTTTGGCGAGTACTAATTTTGGCGAATTTAGTCAAAATTCGCCAAAATTAGTAGTCGCCACAATTAGTTCCCTAAAGTACATTAGGTGGAAGCTGAAAATTTTAAACCTTAAAATGGTTTGCAAACAATAATTGCCCGTTCCTCTCATGTGAAAAGGTAATGTATTTTAAAGGGGATGTGTATGATTTCCATGGCAATTATGTGGATTTCTAATGTATGGAGTAATAAAGATGTCAGTTTCTTGTCTAGAGAAGCCCATATCCGGTTTTCGAGCAACTTACCGCATTGTATTCCGCATGTTATTGGACAAACCAAGCGGATATCCGGACGAACGGAACACTCAATCTTGAAGAATTTACACATCGAATGTTTGTCTGCACAAGCTGAAGAAAGGAGACAAGTGTAGATTTAAGGAGAAGTCAGGACCTTCGGTTTAAAAAGATAAGACTTTAACTGCTCAGAGGTTTAAGCCTTCTGATGAATTCTGATTCAAACTGATTATAAATTAATTCTTACGTGGGCAGCCATCTTTGTTTGAAGAATTCGCGCGTGTTTGGTTGTCCCAACAACATCCATATTTCGTCAACCCACAATGCAATGGGGGACTGGGTACTAGAGAAAAGTGAAAGTCGCAAATAGAAGAAGAATGGAAATCATACCTTAATACCTTAAATTTGGATAAAAAAATACACCTTTCTCGAGATAATACGTTTCCAAATCACGATTGCCCAATCATTTTTTCAAAGTAGTTTTCCATCCTATAGCACAACTATTATGCTATTTTTAATGCGTTTTTAGACTACTTAGAGGTTTAAATTTAAAAAATCGCCCCTCGGGCCAAACCATGGTTGGCCATCGCGGTGTCACTGAACTTTAGCCCCCCCCCCCCAAACAAAAATGCTTCCTACGGCACTGCTGTCTGAAAAATAATTGCTCGATTAAGTCTCCCAAATACATGGTGGAATAAATTTGAAGCCTAACAATCTCTTTATAGACGAATGATATCTTTAGAATGTTTATTTAAAGATGTTTTACCAATGACTCAGAATTATATTCTTTATATAATGGAAGTTTTTCGAGTCCTTTCACAAGCAAAAGGATAAAAGTTAAGTAAGCAGAAACGTGTTAAAACGTATGGCCATACCGCATAAACCACAGGTTGATTTACATTTTCGTTGAACAAGCTTCAAATGACATCGGTCACGTAGATTTTGACATCCAGAAATTTCGTCTGCGCAAAAATCTGAAAATTAATGAAAGTTTTTTCGCATCACACTGGCTGTATCAAAAAAGAAAAAACTAAGTGATCTATCAGATGTGTGGCCCTTAAGCGTAGGGTTTCGAGGTTCTGACAAATCCCAGGTGCACTGTAAGGGTATAAATTTGATAAGAGAAAATCTTTTGCTAAAACTGGAGGTACATGACCGGTAAAGGGTCAGTTTTTAGCACATTTTGCACTGCATTGCATCCAATTATTAAATCCAAATTTTTGTCCAAACGTTTTGAGATCGAGTGCCCCTCCACGGGTCGAGAGTGGAGATGACTTTGACTCTTAAGTTGATTACAATTCTCTTTACCTTGGTTGTGATTGGCAACAGTGAAAGACTTTTTGACGTATTTTTTGGAGTGGCCTTGAGCAATGACCAAGAACACAAGCAAACAGTAGAACATCCGTTTAGTAGCATCCATCTTTCTCTTCCTCTTTTCTTCTTCTAAAAGAAAGTAAAAATCGTTTCAATGATATCCAAGTTCACTTTCATTCCTGGAAATATCGAATATCTAAGAATATTTCTGATGAACAAACACAACACTCAATGGGCGAATCCGTAGCCCTCCCCCGGTTTTTCTTAACAGCAGCCCCCCCCCCCTGGTTATCCGTGCTGAAATGTTCAAACCCCCCTGGATATCATTGGTTATCAGATATCCTACATCCTCAACAGTGGATGTACGGATTTCTTTCAGGATAGGCCCAACAGATTCTCCGAAGATCTCAAAAAAAACACTTATTTCCTAGAAATCAATCAATTAATTATCTCATATATCCCGATATAATGTCTCTTTATAACAGGAGAGTTAAATGTAGTAGTCTTCCTTGCTACATTTCCATCAAAAACTTCCATCATAGCATTGCAGCAGACAAATAAATAACAAATCGACTAAACATCCGTAAAGAGAATTGTCAATCAAAGTTACGAAAATCAGGTTTTTCATCCTTTTGTATGAGATGGAGGTGTAAATCGCACCAAATGAATAGATGTGACAAAATATAAAACTCATTCAATGGGGTCACTATTTCTTTACCACAAACTCTCAAAATAAACGTTGGATTATACAAAAAAAACCATCTGATGAGAGAGATACTTAGAGATGGAAGGAATGTCTGGAATGAGGAGAGAAAAGGGGTTGCCAAAAAAATTAATTCAAACTAAATACCAGACACTGTTCTTAACAGAGAGGGATCTAGAAGGAAAGGTGCATCAGTTTGTTTGCCCATCAGTTATATCGAGTTTTTTTCAATAGAAAATTAATTTATCAACATTTTAAACTGATGCCACGATTCAAACTGCAAACGAGCATCAAATCAAATTAATTTACATTTCCCAACAAAAGTTTAGCTTTTTATTACAAAGAAGTAAGAAAGACGATATCAGGTCATTCCCTAATAAGCTTTGTAAAGGTGGATTGACTTAAGATCAAATTTAATGCTTAATCAACTTAAAGTATCTGATATCTCTCACTCTATCTGATCCAAATGCCAAGGAGATTTATAAAGATGAATGCTCTCTTCTCTCAGTAAAACAAAAAAAGTCGGCCAAAAAAAACCACATATAAATCACAGTCCATTTAAATTATTTTTCCGTCCGTCAGTCAGGTGTCACTCAATAACACTCCAGTAACACTCAAACTCAATCTACTTGGTCAAACACCCGAAGACATAAATTCAAAAGCAACAACAGCCATATCTTATCATTGGTAATGAGAATCCGCCCGGGCGGTATCCACAAGCTGTTAGTGCGGCAAACAATTGAGCACTCTAAAATATCCAAAAACAACATTATAGGCACACTATCAAAAAATGTATTCAGTGCCAATCCCCTTCAACATACATCCGTTCAAGCTTAATAAAAACCAAAACTTTTCTTTCGCAACTGAAGGAGAGGCATTTTGAAGTAATCAGAAAACATTTAATGAGATTATACTTACTTAGACGAACTCATTAAAAAGAGAGATCAATCTCACAATAAGAAGGAATTCAATTAACTCGCGCACTAACAGACTAAAGATGCCCTCAACCAAAGGCGTTTTATCGAAATTCCAGACAATTTCATTATCCCACTGGCAAAAGCAAAACTTTTGTGCGGTCCTTGATGAAGTACCACATACAACCAACAGAGGGAAAAAAAGAAAGACGTATTTAAAGATATTTAAGAAATGTATAATTGACCACCATTTTACATTTAGCAATTAAAAGAAACTTTTATTAAATTGCAGACGATTAAGTAAAACCTGATTAAAAGCAACCCGACCTCCAAGCGAAACGTTGAAAAACGTATTGAACAAACGGGGCTGCAATTTCATTGGTTAAAAAGTTTCACGTGGAGACGTGTGAGAACAGAAAAATTCAAAGTATCGCATAATACGGATTTTACTGACCCAATATATCCCTCACAAACCATGCAACTTTTGTAGACAAAAATTTCCTCTATAAGTGCCTCAGACAGACAGTTTCTAAAAAAACCCACAATAGCACCATTCTTTTGTGTTGATCGATATTTATCAAGGATATATAAATCCTCATTGAAGTCCTATTTGCATAGATAATGTGAATTTAATCTGTTCTATATACATAAAAACTCGAAGCACTCTATTTATCTAAAGCTTAGAAGAGATTACGATTACTAAAATAAATGTGGTAAATTATTGGATATCTGAGTTAAAAAGGTTTTGGCCTAATAGGGTACAGGATAAGCGTGACACACGTTCTTTGGGAGATAACCCACCCAAACTTTTTATTGGCGAATGAAAAGTTTAGAGAATTATAAAGTAAGAAGGCATTGAAACTTATTGACAACAATAACCCCTGCTGATAACATTTTGCCGTATCGAACAAAGTTACGTCATCAACGACTTCAATCTAGAGTAGAGACCTATTACTGACAAATAGCAAATTGTGCACAATTGTAGAAAAGAAAATACCGCTCGCTTCATTTCCTGTCCGCTTTGAAAAAGCTGACCAAAAACACTAATAAACAGATAACCAAAACGACAAACAGCCGACAAACGTACCATATGCGTATCATCAGAAGTTCAACACACAAATCACAATTTCACAGCGAGTGAACCATCCCACCATTTGTTATGAAGGTATCAGGGTTGATTTAACTTAATTATGGGTTTTCAAGTGATATAACCTCCTGCATCTCATTACTTAAAATTATCGATATGTTGAAAGCAATGAAAGTAGATACTTCATATTGGTTATACAGACTTCCCACAACATTTAATTTCGCAAAAGTGAGGAGTTTTGAGGATAGTTGAGGAGAAATCTGTACTTTTTTGACGAGATAGGAAGAAAAATTAAGGTGATTTAAAAATAGCCCAATTTCCAGGTTTTTCCTGAGCATTGAGGAGCAAAATCAAAAACGAGAAGATTCGAGGGCTGTGGTGGGAACCCTGTTAAAAGAAAACATGAAATAAAGGGTCGCCTGATCGAGCCTACATAATCAAACAGTTTTGGTACATAAATCTTTGCTTTTAATTTTTTGGGAATATTTCCAAAATTCTCTACCGACTGGCGAGAAAATGAACTGTTGTAAAGAAATGACAGCAATCACCTTTTAGAATGAAATGTTTTTTATATAAAAGCAGTGAATCGACAGATAGCGCAGTTCGGAGAGCAATCGCCCGGCAAGCGAGGGGTCGTGGGTTCAATTCCCACTCAATTCGTTACCTTTGAGATAACTGGGAAGTACATTAGTGCAGGATCTGTCGATTCATTACCAATAAATAATATGCACTTGTTCTCACTCACGTGGCTGATGACGGATTTATCCGAAAACGGGGCTCCGTTGGGCTAATGCCTCTCCCCAATGTACATAGCTTAACAGTTCTCTCAAAGATAATGGGTTGGTTGGAAATTGGGCACTGGCTGTGCATCATTTCGCTGCAATTACATTGATTCCTAGAATTTCAGGTACTGGATGGTAAACATTGAGCTTCGCTCCCCTCGTCTACTACGAACTAGTGTAATGACAGCGAACCGATAGCGCAATTGGGAGAGCAATCGCCCGGCAAGAAAGAGGTCGTGGGTTCAATTCCCACTTCATTCATTACCTTTGAGAAAACTGCGAAGTACATTGGGGTTGAAGAATCTGTTGATTCATCATCTTCCGAAAATGATGAGGCTCTTATGGTGTGCTTATTGAATTATTGAATAAACGGCTTATAAGAATCGAGCTTTTCATAAATTACGACTCAAAATGACACATCTATAAATGGAGTCAAGTTGTGATAAGATTCCTTGGGATTCAGTTACCATAGCGCTCAACTCAAAACAAGGCAGTCGTTGGTAATGACGTAATTCATGAAAAGGTCTATTGTACTAAAACTTCTGATTTATTACTGTAAGAAATATATATTTTACGCTACCAAAAAACGCTCAACGCTTTACGTACGTAACTCATTTATAAACATAAAAATATACAATAAAGCGCAATAAACCAACCTGCCAAATTGAGCCCATTGAAGTTTTCCGTAGTAAAGTCTCTTAAAAGAGTTTGGAGAATCGAGACAAACATTTGTCTCTTTTATTCAAGCAATTTTTAGAGACTTTTGTACTAAAGAACGACATGGGCTCAATTTAGCAGATACATTATATACTATGTACAACGAAAATAATTATTTAAATAAAAATTTTTTTTTTTTTGAAATATTAAGAAAATTTTTATGTCAAATAATATAAAATAATGTAAAAAATCTTTGAAAATTAAGAAAAATTACTTTTGGCAAGAAATATCATTTTCTAATAAACCTCTATATGGGCTGGCAGGTTGACCCAGCGAACCGATAAAGCGGAACGAGTTTTACATTCCAAAAAAAACATTTGGTTTTTTTAGGAGATTTTCTTAAAATAGTTGTATTTGTCTGTAAAATGATGCGGTGGTGAACCAATGGGAATTGCACCTCGCATCAGGTTAAATCTACCCAGAAATTGAACACTAAAGGCAAATAGACCCCTCACCCTCCACCAGGCCTTTCTCGATCAACTTGCCTAATGTTAATACTTTTATAAAAAAGTTCAGTTCAGTTTTAAACCTCTTAAAAAAACAATTTGAAGATATGATTTTCTGAAAAAGTTGTTTCCCAAAAAGACATGAAAAGGTTGTATTTCACGTAGAAAACACGCTTGCACAAAAATCCTACTATCGTAAACTAAAGAGTTTGGTATATGCTTTTTCGGTAGAGGTATTGTTTAAAGGACTCAATGTGGGTCTTAGTATATGGTTGTGTTTCATGCATGTTTTTTAAATTATTTTAATATTTTGCACTTGATTTCATTTCAGGCCTATGATTTGGTTTGTTGACTTGTTGCAAAAAAAAAATGCCAGCAGACCCCTAAATGAAAAATTATGAAACTCAAGAAGACCATTTGAAATGTAAGGATTGTATTATTTAATTTTCAAACTCGTTGGCTTTAGACACCTTTGCGTGGTCGGATATTCAAGAACCTTTTTTTAACTTTTCATTTTATCCAAATTTCAAGCCAACTCTACAATTCATCTCATCATTACTTTTTTAAAGGGATTAGTTTTCTAAAAGATCAAACTTTGCCATTTCGCGATTTTTTTTATCACGAAATTTTTAAAATCCATGTGTGACTTCTCAAACTATTCATTATCGCGAAAATATATCCAAAATAAATTGAATTCGCGGTCAAATTATATACTCGCAAATAAATCAGATAAAGTACAGTTCATTAACAATCAAAACGTTAAATTGTTGTAGCCGTTTCCTCATTTTCATTTCAAGTGATCAAAATTTTCCAGCACATTAAATCTTAAAACTCTCAATATAAACATTTCAAAAACTTTTACTTATCATCAACGGCGTGTCTGTTTTGTACAATTTCAACTTCCTGGCAATTGTCTTTCTTTTTGTCGGCCCCAATGTGCCGAATGGAGTCATGCGGCTCCTCGTAGTCATCATCAGTGTCCCCACCTACGTCCTGAGCTGCAATTTTGTCTTGCAGTGCTTGCCCGACCTCATCATAAGCATGGCACATCTTCTGTATCTGATTGTTCAGTTTAGATCCTACTTGATCGTAATGATTCTCTCCACCCGCCGCCATCGAGTGTTCAGGAAATACCCGCGGCGGTTTAACAGGCGGAGTTAAAACGTCGAGCGGTGATAGGTAATCACTCTCGAAATTGTTTTTACTGACACTCATTTGTGACGTAATAAAGTCTTCTGGTATGCGATATTCAGGTTCATCTAGACTAGAAATTATGCTTCCCGGCTCATCATAGAGTTCTTTAGAGAAGGGAGCAAACCGTCTATAATCGTAGTTGTCGTCCGTGGTATATCCTTCGTCTAATGTTTCGTTTGACTTATTGTGTTTGGATGGCTTTAAAAATTTATCTGAAAGAAAGAAAAACTAACGGATTAAGATATTTGGTAACACAATTAGCCATTACTACTAACTGTTTTTAACTGGACAAAAATGACTTAAAAAAATTTTTCCGATGAATAATACTATATAATATACTGTAAGGTTTGTCCAATAAGGTCTACTCTGTTTACAGAATGTGTTCTAAGAGATGTTATATTTCATACCTATGGTCGCGTATATTTGTCGTATGCTTCCGTTTTTCTTTGGTTCTCGTCCCGTAACCACTGGTGCAGAGTACAAATTCGGATCACTTGTCGTAACCCGCCGACCATTATTCGTTGACGCTCGTTGCGACTTTTTATCCTTTATCGTTGATCGTTTCTTTTGTTCATGTAACCCGCCGCCACCGCCCTCTGCGCCAATCAGAAACACGGGCGTTTCCGGTTGAAAGAAAAAGGACGGTACCGACATTGAGTGATCTTTTGAACGTTGTTTTTTAGCTTTCTTCCAACGCTTGTAGAAGCAGAGAACCAGTAAACAGGATACGAAGAGAAACACACCAAGAATTGTGCTAACGATTATTAAGATTTTTTTATTCATGTCTTCGTCCTTCGTGTTGCTTTGCTGAAAAGAAAAGAAAAGGGTTGAAAAATAATTACTTATTCCTTCCTAGTTTTGTTGTTTTAAACAAAAATACTATAGAGACCATAAATCGAATTAATTAATAAGATTTGTGGAATCCGACCATGAGAATTCATGATAGCCATGACGTAATCTTTTATACGGAAGCATCCTAAAAATCCGGGTGTTTGTCACTAGTTTTGTTATCCTCGTTAAACCTTAGTAACAAATGATGATGTGGTTTGTCAAATGTGTAGCTAGGACACACCAGCCACTTTTTTATTTTTGATCTTGGCTAAAATGGATCTTTGTCGCTGGACTTTTTTACTACATTCCTCGACTAAGAAAAATGTTAATACTTCAAATCAGTGACAAACCCCCGGTTTTTTAGGATGCTTCCGTATAAAAGATTACATCATGGCTATCATACCTATTAATTAGTTCGATTACTCTGGTCTCTATAATGTCATCGGGCAAAACTTTAAGCGGACAGAAGTTTAATCGGACAGAAGTTTCTTTAGTCACCTTCAAATTATTTAGTCACTTTTGTCCGACTAAGATAAGGTATTGTTAACCTGTGACTTCGCTTCTGATTTTTATTTGATTATCACCATCATTATGATATACATCAAATTCTTGTACACAGACAGTATAATAAATGTTATCCAATAAACCATCTTGACAAATAGTGTACTTTTTCATTTTTTTAAATTTTTACAAACCATTCTTTACACAGAAGGTAAACATTCTGCTCTAGAACATTTTATGATCTTACAGACGGAGAACATTGCAGAAATCCTTGTTAAACATACCATATTTGAACAATCATACTCTCCACCGTAGAGTATATAGTATGGGAAGAAAACCAAATGGTGGAAGTACTTATCTGACTGTAAGAGGGCGATCAACAAAAAAATTACAATAATATATAAAGCTAAATATGAAATGTTATTTCAATATGGGATTATAGCAAACATTTTGCAGCTTCTCTGTGACTCTTTATTTAGATTTTTTAAAGGTTAGATGAGAACTTCAGTTCTAGTGAACTGTTATCAATGAGGATCCTGCCTTCCTTGTGAAACAACTACAAAGGAGTCTATGGAATTAGAAGTGATTAGCAATTTTCACCACCGAAGGCATAATGGGGGGACCGAACTCGGGACCCTTTGATCCTATGCTCAAGGCCACAGATCCACAAATCCCTTTCTAAATCTATCTATCATCAATTTAACATAACATAAACATTTTACACACCACATCTCATTTTTGCGGAACAATCATAATTTAAAGAATGACGAAAAAAACGAAAAAATGCTTTTACTTTACGTTTCCTATAAATTCAAATGTCATAAGCATCACTCTCTACGTTTTCCCTACAAAAGTTTATGCGTAGATAGACATTTTAGTATTACATAGCTTATTAGAGTATCTTATAGTCCAAATTTCCTTGTATAGTCCAAGACGAAATCTTTATCCCGAATAAACTCACAATAATAAAAAGCCGTGCGGTCGAGAGTTTCCGCGCGGGTGAATTAACAGCGGTATAGTGAGGAAGTATGCAAATTTTTCTTTCAGCAGCCTTATCTGGCAGCATTACTCAGTTACATAATTTTTCCGCGATTTGATTTCTTACGGACGATAACATCGTCTAATAGCTTATAACAGAGAAATGATGCCTGCTCCCAAGAAATAAAAGCAACCACCAAAAAATCATCTCTTTTTATGCTAAATATCTTTTAGCAGACAGTGTGTATATTTCGTTATTGTCTTTCCATCCATGCCCCGCCCTCTACATTAGAATTTAGCTCCAGCTAGCCAAATATTTATCGACTGTTTTGTTTTCTATACTACATACTACCATAGCTCATAGCATGTTTTAACATAGCACAATAACATAAAACGAATCATTTTTCACCTTCTAGAATATAATAACTCCCTACCAAAACATCATTATCATCACTAACTATTGATTTGATTATCAGATTATCATAACGTCCATCACAACTATTACATCTATATTATATCCAATTACAAAATCCATAATACACATTATCATAATTTCATTGTACCACTGTGTATAAACGGTAAAATTCGCCTTGTTATGTCATTGATATAACACTGTTGCTTTGCATAACATATAACATATTTCAGAAACGAAAATGGTTTTATGAGAATAATACCAGGAATATGTAATAGCGAAGCTGGACGATGAACGAGAATTCCTTAGAGAACTGCTTTCTTTGTCTTTTCTATTGTTAACTATTCATAATAGAAACCTATCTCTGTACCCTTGAGTG
>JAUJPO010075319.1:0-11266 GCA_032270745.1 Tiaropsis multicirrata
AAATGGAGCTGTAGAAAATTGTGTGTAAAAAATGGTCTACACTATGATTGTTTTTGTGCACAATATGTTGTTGCCTACAAAAACATTCTTTCGAATTAATCTTTTTGAAAAAACATTCGACAATTCGATTGTGAAGCAAAAAGCCTAATTTACACCATGATAAAAACAGGGGGTCCAAAATATATTGAAAAAGAATAAGCGGGTGGGGGGGCGTTTATTCGGGTCCTTCTAGTATGGTCCGACGTTGGACGTTTTGGAAATGGACCCTACAACGTCGGTCAAAAAGTTGACTTTTTTAAAAAAGCAGAATTTAATCTAAACGGCAACAAAGGAAATATTCTATATAAGTTGTGACTTTCCATGACTCTCTTATAAAGTTCTTACCCCTTTTGAGCAATTGTGTTTTTCAATTTGGACGAAATGCAAGAAAGGAAATGTACTTTATAAGACGAATATTCGTGATGAAATTGGCCAAAAAGAATTCCCTAAGAATAATGCTACCTTAAAAACTTTAAAGATTTAAAAGACTTTAAAATCTTTCTCTAGCTAATTCAACTTGCCTATTTTTTCTTGTCTTTCAATTAACTGGTTTTTATATTACTCTTTTGGTACGTTTTACAGACTTAGGATGATATAATAAATTAAGAGAATATGTTAAGACTATTTTAGGATAATTTCTACCAAAAAGTTAAGAATATTCATCATGAATTCAAAAAACCACTATTCTTATAAAAAAAGCGTGTATATTATAATATGAATCGAGCCAGAATACTTTAAGATGGTCTTATTCTTAGTACAACTTTTTGGGTAAATTCGTCTTAAACATTCTTATTAAATAAATCTAAAATACAAATTCTGATCGTTTTTTAGCATTTTTGCGGAATTTAACCTAAAAAAAAAAATGAGATTCCAGATTCAATTTTGCAATTTCCTGTTAATATACTGGGAAATTTTCAATTTACAAACCAATCAACTATCCTTTAACTATTCAAAGGATACTCCAGGAGAAATCATTGTTGAACATATGGGAGTGAATATAAAAAGTAAGAAAAGAATCACAGTCAAAGGTGGCTCAAAAATTTGAAACTTAAAAAAGAATTCTGGAATAGGGGAAGCTTTCATTTTCAAAACAAGATGTTGAGAAAAACCCAGAAAAAATTTGTGCTATCTTTTATAATAGTTCCTCCTTATTTTATTTCACTTATAGATGTTTGGCGATGTTCATGCGTAGTGGTATAGTGGTTATCGTACTTGCCTTCCGTCCAGGAAGGTCCGAGTTCGATACTCTCCGTGTTACTGCGATTCACTTGGCAAGTGAATGCTCCTTCGCCCGGGTGAACCCATGTCATGTGAGATAAATTGGGTACCACAACTCTGATACAAGAGTGTGGGTAGATATTCCAGGCATTGTGGTGTGCGGCGGTACTCACGAGGTTCTACACCTGCGAGAACAGTATGTTCTCCCGTGTAGTTCGAGTGTCTCTGTATACACCATGGTCTACGGCTCTCAACCGTAGCGTTGCAATGCGTGGCAGCGCTGAGATTTCTACTCCCTAGTGGGTAAGACCCATTCCGAGACATCGAATGACATACCTATCTTTATCTATATATCTATATGTTTGTTGAATGAGATGGCGTGGCATGCGATGGCATGCTCAGATGAATAGCTTATTTAGTGTGACGACAGCAAATTTTTCTTGATACGTTAAAATTTAATTATTTTACAGAATTGTGTTTTCAGAAAATTGCAATATTGATACATTTAGCCTGCTTTCTATATTGATTATTGATTAAAAAATGAATAAACTTTGAGAGAAATCTTTCAGTGGAAGTTTTCATTTCTGATTCGAATGTTAATGAGAAGACAATCACAAAATTGTTGAGATATCTAAAACCTGCTACTTTAATTTTGGAGAAATTTTCACAAAATTTATTAAAGCCCGTGAGTTACCGGGAGACACAAAATTGTTGAGATATCTAAAATCTACTACTTTAATTTTGGAGAAATTTTCACTAAATTCATTAAAGGTCGCGAGTTACTTTATAGAAAAGGCAAGATAAATTTATCATTGGAAGTTTACGAAGTTTTCAACAAAGAATGAAGGTTTTCCTGTTGGTTTTGGTAGTTGTGTGTTCCCGTATAAAAGCCCACCCGTAAGTACATTTTGTTAAACACCAGAAGAGGCGGATAAAGAAGGTACTCAAAACTTTATACGAAGCGTGTTGACTTCCAAATAAGGAATACGAGCAAAGGTAACACTCTCTTGAGAACCTTCTGTGTCCACTATTGACCATCGGGTTAGGAAAGCCGTGCGCTATATATTCAAGCGGGCGAGATTTTTTCGCACTGGCGAATTTAACAGTGGTAGATTTAACTTATTGGACAAAACAATGTCGGACAAAACAATTTCGGACAAAACAATGTCGGACTAATTTTTCGTCGGACTAAAATTACTCGTCGGACATAATTTTCGTCACCCACAAATAATTTCGTCACTTTTGTCCAAAAAAGCCCAAATTTTAGCCCGAAAAACTTTATTTTTTGGACTTTGTTTAGTCGGACTAAATTATTCGTCGGACAAAATTTTCGTCATTTTTGTCCGACATTTTCTTGTTCGATAAGGTAGGAAGTCTATTATATATATTACATATTCCGCAAAAAGATTTCTCTTTGGCAGCCTTATTCGGCCGTATACTCATAATATATATATTTTCCAGCGATTCGATATTTTTTTAAGGACGATAACACAAGAGACACACCTTCCCATAATGGGAATGGAACATTTTGTTGATCATCGAAATACGCAATGAATCTTTGAAAAAAACCTTTTTCAGACTACCGTTTTTTTATTGCAATAAGTGCATTTTATAAGTGCTTTGTTCCCAATCCCCATTTTAAAAGTGTTATTTCACAAGCTAGAATATCACAAATACAATAAAGGTGGAAACGTCTGTAGATTTTTAGAAATTTGCTCCTTGCTTCCGGGTTGATGTAAATAAGGTCAACTATTGCTACCTGTATGCAAACAGACTACTTTCAAAAGCACCAAACGGGGGTTAAGAAGGCAGTTATACTTTGTTTCGCTGATTTTATGCTACAAGGTCTACAGGCTTTAGTGCGAGGTTTACCACAATTACATTTTGTATGATTGACTCAGTAAAATTAAATTCGGATAGTTATACATTCTAACAAAGTGATAATTTACCAAATAAATTCGATTAATAAGTGGACAATTTGGTACTTTTCACTTTGTACCAGAGTATAGTCTACTATGTGCAGATTGTCTGTTTTGCCGTAAAGTAGTCTCTGCGGAGAAGTGTAGAAAATTCATTTTACTATTACCGCCTAAATTTACCACAAAACGTCGCCCCGCTCGTTTACACTTAGTTTGAAAGATTTCAAACTAGAAATTGCGAATGGGAACAGATCCTTTACGGAAATGAACGTTTGAATTTTCCGTATATATCGGGTCTGTTTACTATACGTAGTAGACCTTTGGCCTGTGTACAGACAATCACTTTTCAAGACCCATCTGTAAAATAGACATTGTCTCTCTGTATTAACCAATATTGCCTTCCATTCAACTTTTTTAAACATTTTTTCTTTCAGGTGTAAAGAGTTTAAAAGACTGTAAGTAGCCTCTCTCTCTAATTCGAACAGAAAATATATAAAAGCTTGTTAGTATGCAACATATAATTCATCTTCCAATTTGAGACCATGCCGTTCTTTAGTACGAAAGTCTCTAAAAATTACTTGAATAATAGAGACAAATCTTTTCTCGATGCTTCATTCTTCAAACTCGTTTAAGAGACTTTACTACGGAAAACTTCAATGGGCTCAATTTTATTATTTCAAGTCTCACTGGTAAGAAAGATTTTCGGGTATGAAACGGATGAGGTGCGCCTGCTTAATCTTTTAAATTTTGTAAAAGGATATGCCTAAATGCTATACCAAAGAAACTGCAGAGAATTTAAAACATAACCAAACTTACATTGTTAGCGGTGGTAACACAACCCACGTCACGTTCGATTGCACCTCCAGAGACCTGACTGACATCCCAAATGATTTGCCACGCAACATAACTGATTTGTAAGTAACCTGTATGATGAATGAATTGTTTAGAAGATTAAAATCATTAAAATTATGTAATTATTGATGACAGATCTCGACTAAGTTTCATTAATTGGGTTTTTCAAGTAAAATCTTCCATACCCCTATTGTGTTGCTACAGATAGAATTATGCACATGGGGAGGGGGGGGGGAGATTTTAAAAGTTTTTTCTCACAATTTACCTCCGGACATTTTACATTTTTGACTCCCGGACAAAAACCTGACTGACATTCCAAATGATTTGCCACTTAACTTCACTAATACGTAAGTACCAAGCCTAATATATGAATTGTTTAAAAGATTCAAAGAGTAGTAACTTCAAGTCAGTAAAATACACGGGTTTCATAATAAAGCTTATCATCCAGCAAATCACGTTTTTAATTCCCCCGATGATTTCTTCAATAGGCTTTTCAAATTTCCATCATACCCCTATTACATCGCATATAATGTATTGCCAAATTGAGGCCATGTCGTTCTTTAGTACAAAAGTCTCTAAAAATTACTTGAATAATAGAGACAAATTTTTGTCTCGATGCTTCGTTCTCCAAACTCGTTTAAGAGACTTTACTACGGAAAGCTTCAATGGTTCATTTTATTGGAACTCATCTGTAACACCCCTTTGAAATTCGTCCTACTTTCTTCGACTTTTGACATAGTCCCGTGAAAATCATTCACGTTTGCCCCCTGGGAACGAAAATCAACGTTCTCAACAGGGGGTATTTATTTGTTATTTTGGTGTTTTATTTGAAAATTATTTATATTAACTAATTTAAAATTATCTAATCTCAGGCATTTATCTTACAACTTTATCAAGGATATTAATCCGCGAGCATTTGAGAATTATACATCGTTGCAATACATGTAAGTAGAATATGTTGGAAAAAGACAAAAAGTGACACTGTCCTGGTTTCTACCGACAATCTTTTTGCAATTGACTTTAGTTGATTGATATACTTTGATGGACCTGGTTATAAAATAAAATTAACCCTTAAGGCCATAAGAATGAACGAACGAATGAATGAACACAGCTTTAATACAGTTTTATTAATAGGCCAATTACTACAGCCATTATACAGGGAAAGAGCACCTTCGTCTGTCTGATGAATATACGTATCTTTGAAAAAACTAAAACACCCCTGTCTCAATCATAAAAGGGTTAATTTTAAGGCAAAAACTGCCATTTTACACTGGAAAGAATTTTTCACGAACAATTATTTAAGCCTTTTTTTACCCGCGATGATACTCTAGTCACATACCAAAGATAAGAAAAAACTAATGATAGAATCACCATAAATAAAAAAAAAACACTTTTTTCGGTCGTTTTTGGTCAAAATCGGCCGCAAAAACTTTGTTCTCAAAAATCGGTTTCCGTCATATTTTAGGGTATCCAGATGACCATCTTCTTGCAAAAAATCAGAAAAAACTAATGAACCGATTTCGAGAAAAATCCCCAAAACTTCTTTTTCAGGCCGTTTTTGGCCAAAATCGGCCGCAAAAAATTGTTCTTCAAAAATCAGGCTCCGTCACATTCGCGGGTTTAAGGCTACCTCAGAAAAATCTGAAAAAAATATAATGAGGCGATCTCGAGAAAAGCTGGTAACTAACTAACGAAACTAACGGACAAACAAAGGTTAAAGGACCCTTAGGTAGGTCCAATAAACGAGACATTCTTGAGATATAGCTGTGACAGAGGGGCGGACAACGGGCGGATGATTTTATAGCACATTTTCGCTTCGGAGGTGCAATAAGCTGGTTAAGAACAAAATTAAGCAGAAATTAACCGATTTTTTGTCCATTTTCTTTTAGAAACCTTGACTACAATCCGATATCCAGTCTTCCAAATGGAGCTTTTTCGGACTTGCCAAAGTTGCAACAAATGTAAGTCATCCGGACACAACACCCAACAGACACAAGACGTTTTTCAACGACTTTCAACGTTAAATATTGCAGAGACGTTGAAACAACATTGAATAAGCGTTGAAAAAACATTTTATGTCTGCTGGACAAAATGATTTAAATATTGATTTTAAATAAATGACCTTTCTCTTCGTGTACTAAGAAAATGAACACTGTTGCTTTGCATAACATATAATTTCAAAAATGTTGATACCAATCCGCGATTGTGCCAAACTCACGCAATACAAACAACAAACATTAGACAAGTCCACTATGGCAAATGCTTTGTTAATTTTGGTTAAATGCAATCATTTGCGTGGTACTGATTCTGACAATGGCATTTTTAAAGATAAAATGAAAGAAAATCAAACCCAAATAGGTTGGTAATTTCTTAAGGCCTCTCTATTCCTAAATTGATGTTTCTTAGCCAATGAATTTGAAAATTAACATCGGTTGCAAACAGGCCCTCATACTTGAGAAAGGCTGGTATAGTAAACAGATACAAAGCCTTCACATACTTGTGTGATTAGCGCAAAGTTTGAATGTTTTATCTCTCCTCATGACAATTCGACATGTTTTATTGGCTTTGTGTTTCATGATTTTCATTTCTCCGATACCTCTCTCCTTCCAGCCAGTCTCATCTTTCTCTGTGAAAAATCTGTACAATTTGGCTCTCCTGGGAATAAATAAAATCAAAAAGGTTACATAACCCTTATCATAAAATTGCAGCAAATCAAGCTAGGAAGTTCTTGCTTACTTAATTCCTAGAGGCTTTAAAGAAGAAATCATTTATAAATTAGTGAAAATGAAATTGTTATATTAGCAGAAACAAAAAGTAAATCTATTAAAAGCATTAAACTTGTGAGTATTGCATTAAATGTTTTAATTTTTTTCTGCCAAGAAAAATAGTAAAAACAAAGTATCTTTCAGATAAAAATATTTACATTTTGAAAAGCTCATCTTCGTCATCTTCTTGTTTTGAAACATCAACTTTTTCCAGAGTTACCAAAGCTTGTACATGAATTTCACGCTCAGGGCTTCCTACAACCTAAAGAATTTTAGATAGAATTATAAATAATTACAACAACACCCATTAAAATCTCTTAATTCCCAAGGGTTTAGAAATACTCTAAATCAAAATCAAAAACTTCAAATGAATTCCTTATATATTTTTGGCCCAGCGCTAGCGAACGGGCCTTTCAAAAGCAATTGGTTGTGGGATGATGTCCCGTCTCAAATTATTATATTAATCTGAATATTCAAAAATAGGTAAAATTAATCCGTTCAAGACGGCAAAAAAAATCCGATTTCCTGATATCACTTTCATTTCTCAACTTTCTTCCGATCGGGTTAACTTTTAGCGTGTGTTGTTTTTACAGAACATAAATGTGGTGTTTCAAGATGGCGGCTCAAGCGAGAAAGTGTTTCCAGTGTAAATCTGTTGCAAGCTTCAATTTCTGTCATATGTTTTTTTAAATGACTTTGAAACTTGGCACATCAAACACATGATTTTCATCAAGGAGATTCTCTTTTACATTTATTGAAGGTTTAGCTATTTGCTCAAGTTTTGTTATCTTTACCCTAGTTGAATTTTCTAGTTGAACTTTTTATTGCTGCTTTTTGCAATCATATTTTCCCTGTTTGCCTCTATTAGGAATTGATCATGTTAGTCCTAGTCAGAGCCATGTGTTATTGGAATTTGATAAAGTATACAATAGTACAGCTCCTGTCTAAATGTGATAAAGACTGGATGCAATCGTGTTTTTTTGGACTTAGACGTAGTGTTTGGCTTCAGCAACTGGATAATAATAGTAGAATGACGATCACATCTTCTATTTGCACTTGCAAAATTATGACAAATGGTCTTTGGAATTTGACTAATTATATGAAAATACAGTTCTTGTTGAAATTTAGACCAAATTATATATTGTTCACACAGTTCTGGAAGCAAATTGTGTTTTTCTGACCTTTGCGCACGTTTTGGGCTTTGACTGGATGGAACGAATGGCAATTTTTAGATATGTCTTATTGGACTTGCAGAATGTTATGACGAATGGTTTCTAGAATTTGATCAAGTATACAAAAATACAGCTCTTGTGTAAATTTATTTAATAAAGACTGGATGCAAATCGTGTTCTTCTAGACAGCATATTTTTGCTTCAAGTGCTAGTGGGACAATGATCAATCAAATTTCTTTTTTAATGGAATTGAAGGAAATTATGACAAATTTCTTTTGGAATTTGATCAATTATATATACTAAAAAGCAGTTCCTGTGTGTAAATTTGATCAAGTATACTAAAATACAGTTCCTGTTGAAATTTTTAAAGACTGAACTTTTTGCAAAGTTTTTGATGCAAATTGTGTTTTCTGGAGTATGCGGTTTGTGACTAGCTTAATTTTATGGTGGTCAGTTACAATTTCTAGTAGGAGCACCAGAGAATGGAATCTTTCATTACCTGGTTGGGGATAATTATTTCTTCATGACTGGATAGTTTATTAAGTATACAACTTTTTAAATTATGTTTAAAAATTCCCAACCAGGTTATGAAAGAGATAATTAACTTTCTAATAATTAGTCTTTATGGTGGAGTGCAGTCTACAGAGAGCATAAAAGAAAAAATATATAAGGAATTCATTTGAAGTTCCTCCTTCATGGAGTGAGGACATTGGCAAGTAAAATTGAATCTTATTTTCATGAAGTTGACATGAATGCCTTTATGATGGAGTGCAGACTAGACTGTCTATAGTACAGACTAGGCTATGAGTATAAAAGAAGGACACAGAAGGCTAGGAAATCAGTTGAAGTTCCTCCTTCAAGGAGTGATGACATGGGCAAATAAAATTTTATTTTTATGAAGTTGACATGACTGTAGGGAAGGTGATATTTTGTCTTGGAATCAAAGATCACGCGTGAGCAGAATCTGAATTTTATTTCAAAATGTTGGACGCAACGCAGAAACACTATGTGATAAATACCGAGATTGCTTGCGGGACTTAGAGACTTTTCTAAGTCTTCTAAAAGCCCAGAAGGGGATTCAAACCACTAAATTCATTATTATGAACCCAGTGCCCTATCCGATAGGCCACCAGGCTGCTGCAGATTAACAATTTTAAGAGTTATTTATACAACAAGAAATAATAACACTCATGGGTACATATACAGGGGGTAAACGGTAAATACAAGCGAATCAGTGGATGGCACAATCGCTTACCCTCGTATTCCCTTGACTCACAGCCCTAACCCTAACTGGAATAATATGACCCTGGATAATCCCCAGAAATTTCTGGGGTGTTCCGGGGGCGATGTATCTAACCTACCTTCACCCTAGGAAACCCTGGAAAACTCCAGGGGTTCAGTGGATTCCGAGGTGATCATCTTAATCTTGCTGAACTTGAACTTAAAATCCCTCTTATAGACCTCTTATTTGTTAATGTTTTTCGGCTGTTGTACGTGCAAAAAAATGAGGCAATGTATTTTTCTTTATTATCTTGGGAACATAACCATACAAAAATTTTCCCAAAAATCTCCAGCTAAGGGACTCTTAGAAGCTGACTATATCTGTTTTTTTTACGTAAATCTTTGTAACAAAACCACTTTCTCTGTTTTTCAAAAATTGCCAAAATTAGGCTCATCTGAAAATTATATACTTTTAATGTATTTCTAGTTTTTTTAAAGTTTATTTTCAACTGATGATCGTCTCCACGACGTGAAACTATTAGTTTTGAAATAAAACGCATTAACTTCATTCGACAATAATAATACTTTTTTTAATGTATAAATGTTACCTCATCACAAGTTAACGATGAAAAGATCAAAAGCTTCAAATATCGATTCCGAAGGGGATAATGGTTTCAAATATATTATATTCTACTGAATTAGTACAATTGTTATTATGGTGAAGGAAAGTTATATTAGTTTACCATCACAATCGTTTCAAAATTTGATGTGGCAAAATTTCATTATTCATTATTTATTATTCTTACCTAATATGTCTTTTCTTCGGTTTTTCATCTACTTTCACTTTCAGAATTAAAAACGCATGCACCAAATTCAACCCGCGTTTCAAATGCGTCTTGAAAATGCAAATTTAGAAAATATGCTCATAGGAACAACCGACGCCCTCATATGATTACCCACCCTTCTATGAGAGAATAAGAGCAGACGCGAATGGAGCCACTTTTTTGCACAGAAAACATTAAAAATAAGCGAAGGGGTTGTTTTTTATTCAACTAAGTAACTAACTAATGTCGGCCCCCCGGATTGCCCTGGAAATTTCTGGGGGAATTCTGGGGGTTGTCCAGGGTGGTGGAAGGATAGCCATTTATAAATAATCCCGTGAGTAATCTCGGTATTTATCAGAGTGCAGAAACAAACTAACATGATAATTAATTCAGGTTAAAAAGATTAGGCTTATAAACTGGAAATATCGCAGAGCTTACGGGGGCTTCGCCCCCTGAACCCCAAACAGGGCTCTGCCCTAGACCCTCAGGGGGGCTTACAGCAGCCCCAAACCCCCTGCTGTTTTAATAACACCTACACTGATTTTTAATCTCCACGAATGTGATCAAACCTCCAGATCTCCCTGAAAATCTTAGTGTAAATAGGCTAGGCGGCCATCGAAAAATAGTTGTTCGCATCGCAGAAGGTCTCAAAAATTGATGCGGGCAGCCGGCCAGCCGGAAAGATTTCCAGGTTTTTGAAATATCGCCTGAAGCCACTCCAGAAGATTTTTCAAATTTTAATTTATTTTTCAAAACTTAGCCTTTCTTGTAGAGCTTTGAAAAAGAAAAAAAATGAGGGGTCGTTGACTTTATTTGGATAAGTGGTTGTAAAGATATTTTAAAATTTTAGTGTCGAAAAATTGCTTAGAAAAATAGTTTGAAAAAATTCCGGAAATGTGTCAAAAGTGGGAAAAAATGTTTTTCCCAATCATACTTCTTTAATTTTTTCTATTATAAATGGAGAGTTGAAATTTGGAGGGAATATTCTTAGATGACCCTTAAAATCTTATTATTTAAAAAGATTTACTATTTTTATTGAAATAATGAAATTATCTTTTTTTTAAAAAGAAGACATTACATTGCATTATTTTTTTTTTTGAAGAAAAATAGCTTGAGATAGGTTGAAATGAGTCAAAAAAGGTGGTAGGACCCATTTTCAAGAGGCCTCTGGAAATGGATGTAAAGAGTTTTCAGGGTTAAGAATAAGTTTTTTGGAAAGATGAAACCCCAAATCAAATGAAAATCCACATCGGTAA
>JAUJPO010075330.1:0-11265 GCA_032270745.1 Tiaropsis multicirrata
GCCGTTTTTAGAAATGAATTCGAACAATAATTGACGTCAGAACATCGCAAAGCCTTCTTTTTGCCCGTTTAAAAAAAATAGACCCGAAAAAATTTGCAGTACATTGACATCTTTAAAGGAAAAAGTTTCAAAGATGAAGAAAATTCGGGTCTGTGTTTTTTAAAACGTGCGACATCAAGGCTAAAATGCGGGATCACGCCTAGTGTTACACACACACAGATTGCAGAATACCCACACCAAAGTTGAGTATACTTAAAGTATACATGAAATGTATGTAAAGTGTACTCATGGAGTAGAAAAAAAGTTTTCATTTTGTATAAAATGAGTATACAATAAGTATAATCATTGTATACTCATAAAAGGCCTTTGTGCTTTTATTTCTTGCAAGTCAGGTAATTATATTGTTATTTTTCCAAAAAAATTGAAAAAGATTAGTTTAATTTAATTAAGTTTTGCAAATAGACTGTAATATATAATTATATTGAACTTTAAATTGGTTGGAATTGTTATGTATTTTCTTTTTTAGTTTTAACCATTTCATCTAATGTTGTCATTACTCTATGTCAGTTTTTTGCACTGCTTTTTTAACAATTATTGGATTTCCAGACACTATTTAAAGAGGTTATTAATATGTCTTAAGGCGACAATTTTAAATTTTTTTGAAATTCTAATTCTTGATTCAATCTTTTGGATTTGCATTACACCCTCATATTCATATTAATTTTTACATCACTGGACAATACTTGGGCTATCTGTGGTAAGATTTATTTATAAACTAGAAATTTACAAAAATATTTATTTTGAGTCTACTTCTAGTTCATACACTTCAACTTATTGATTTAATTCATTTCGGTCTTTTCATTGCATTCATTGCACGTTTGTAACCATAGGCTCTTTGGCTCTGGACTTATTTCTGGTCATTTATGTTAGACATTGTTATTTTTTATAAGAACATTTCAAATCATAGTTCCTTTGTTAATTAGCTAAATCTCATTAATTAGGTAATATTTCATAAATTATTTCATCTTCCAAGCTTTTCATCTGTATTTCATTTCAGTTTGAACACATTCATTGACATTTCGTCTTAAAATCGTCATCAGATTCATTGTGTGTTGCAGTCCTGTTACATATAATATTTGTATAATTGATCGATCGTTATGTACTGTATGATTGTATGACTTTGTTTTCAAAACCAAAATTATCCTCTTTTTTAACTTGGATAGGAATCTGAATGTCTTTAAACCCCAGAAATCAAAGCTCATGTTACTTATTGTTTTATTATAGAAATATAAATATAATAACAATAATAAAACCGAAAACTATTAGATACAGACAAAAGACTTGTAGTAACGTTGAAAGACGAAGGACGAATAAGTGACAATTGGTGAAACACTTTATTAAGGTAATACTTATCTACATTTTTACAGTTCGTGCAGTTTTTTAGTCATTAGCCAAGGTGTAGCATAATTATGTTTAGAGTATTGTACAAACACATTCATGAAATTTTGAAGTGCAAATTTTTGATGCATAATCATACTCCATCTGTACTCATGACCGATAAGTATGTTTAGAGTATTGTCTGCAATGCTGTTCATGAAATTTTGAACCCTACATTTTTCATACTCCTTAAGAAAAGTACAAAAATAGTACATACTTTTTTTATACTACAGGCATGAAGTACAAAAGAAGTACATAATATTTAAATTTTTACCTTAAATCTTTGGTATACTCGATTTGTACTTTTTTATAAATGTACAATAAAAGTATACTTTTTCTATACTTAGCGAGGTTAAAGTATGTAAAAAGTATACTTTAAGTTTAAAAAAAGTACGCTTTAAAGGTTCTGAAATTGGTAAGGGAGTGCTATTGATATATAGATGACTGGTTTTTCTTTGTTTACATTAAAAAAACAATGGGTTTAGTTAATATTGCAAACTTCAATGCTACTATGATAAATGACCATGATTATGGTTCTTCAAATTTCAACGGTTCAATGGATCACAATTATAGCTCTGAGAGTCATCTGAAGAACAATAACAACAATTTGTCTAACTTGTCATCCGGGAAAAAGTTTGATTTAAATATTCTTTCAGATTCAAGCCAAAAGTTAAAAAATACTGCAAATAAAAGCCAAAATCAAGACCAAAGCAAAAAACTACAACACGAAACAATCGATAAAAATTTAAGTCCGCTCTAACAAAAAATGTGATAAAAAATCTTCAACCAAATTCCGACTGTGCAAAAAAATTTCATGACTCCTTAAAAATGACAATTAAACAATGCAATGTATGCCTTGAAGCTTGGCCTATAAAGGACACCAGCAAGAAAGTCAATGATGACAACTATAAATGTACAAGATGTGTCCGGGATAAAGGTTTGCCAAAAAAATTTAGCCAACAAAATAGAATGATTCCTGCTGCTGTGCCTTCTGAATTACAAAATTTAACGCAATGTGAAGAAATGCTGATTGCAAGGGCACTTCCAATCATGTCAGTTTACACAAAACCAGGAGGTGGATATTTTGGCTATAAAGGTCATGTAATCACTTTACCTCACAATGTTCAATACATTGCCTCTACTCTTCCAAATTTAACAAAAGACTTACCTATCATAAAACTTAATGACAATCCTAACTGCAGGCAATTTCATGTTAGAAGAAAAAAGGTTCTGGAAGCTTTGAATTGGCTTGTTGAAAATAACCCACAATACAGTACAATCCAAATAGATCATGAAAGAGTTAATGACTTGTCCGAAAGTGGAAATTTGATCATTGAAACATTGAAAGTTAAATATCCATCTGAAAGAATTGATGAAGGCCCTGAAATTAATTCTGAAAACGAAAATATAGAAAGTAGTAGTTTCCTCCCTACCAATATGACATTGCCCACTGAGAAAGAACGTTTTAACAGTACAATTGATGAAATAACAACACTAAATCCTACTGACCCTATTGAATGGGAAAAACCATTACATCATCCTTGCAGAGTAAGATTTGAGGAAGCAATGAAAAAATATTGATGTTGATTATATAGATCTGGCCAACTCAATTCAAAGACATACAAAATGTAACTCTGCATACTGTTTGAGAACTGATAAATCAGGCAATCAGTTTTGCAGATTCAAATTTCCGTTTGAACTAGCTAAAACTACAAGTATAATTTAGAATATCAAAAATTGGATAAATCAAATGATTATAGGCCTGTAATTACTAGTGAAAGAAACGATAGTCGAATGAACAGGCATCAACAGGTTATGATCCAAACATGGCGAGCTAATTGTGACACTCAGTTAATTATAGATTATCATGCCTGTGTTGAGTATCTAGCAAAGTATGCCTCAAAAGCCGAAAAGATATCTTCAATTACAACGGATAGTTTTACTTCAATTATATCGAAAATTGATGACAATAGCCATACAATTTCAGTCATTAAAAATTTAATGATGAAAAGTGTTGGTTGTAGAGATATCGGTATTCAGGAAGTTATGCATAATATACTTTCACTAAAATTGTACAGTTCATCCTTTCAGGTGTTCACTGTTTCTTTGGATGGCTCTAGAAAATTTAAAGTTCAGAATAATGAAGTAACAACTGAAATGTCCTACTTAGATTGTTATGCCAATCGTGTAGATCTTAAACCAGAATGTGCTTCTTTGAATTTTAACAATTTTTGTGCAAATTTTGTGGTGGTTAAAGAAAAAGTTTGTAAGCGTAAAAAGTTTGTTATTGTTAAGAAATTTCCAACGTACAGTGCCAATCCACAAGGCAAGAACTATGGTCTTTACTGCAAATATCAACTGATACGGTACAAAATTTGGTTAAATCACCCCTCAAATGCATGGGATCGGTTAGAAGAAAATGATGAAAACTTTGTTCAACAATGGCTAGAATTTCTTGAAACTGAAGAGGGTAAAGATTCTTGCCCATATTGGGAAAAGGAAATGACCAATGCTGAGCAATACGTGACTCGTTCAGAGGATTTTGTTGAGCAGGAACAGCCTCTTGGCAAGGAGGAATGGATGTATTTTGCCGAGCTAAGGGCTCAAAACGAAAGTGAGAATTCATATTTAAGTGTGACTGAAGAATACTTGAAAGAATTTTCTTCTCTTTATTCGAATGAACAAATTTCTTCTATGCCATTCTGGCTTGAAAGAATGAAAAGTGAGTTTGTGTCTCAATCTAGAAATAGTACATTTACATTTCAAAGCAGTCTCAATGAAGAACAGTTACTTGCTTTTCGAATTTTAGAAAACAATTTCTACAGTAATCCTCCAAACAATTGAAAATGATTTTGACTGGTCAAGGAGGCTCGGGAAAAAGTTATTTGATTGGTGGTTTATTAAATTTACTTGGTGAAAGTTGTGTTTTACTATCTTATTTTGGTATTGCTGCTTTCAATGTCCAGGGTCAAACTCTCCATAGTTTTTTTCAACTTCATACACGTGGTAAAAATACTGGATTGTTGAAAGGAAACAGTTTATCTAAACTCCAAGGAAAAGTTGCAGGATTAAAATACATTATCATTGATGAATATTCAGTAATAGGACAAGAAATGATGGATTGTATTGATAGTAGATGTAGACAAGCTACTGGTTTACAACATGAAGTGTTTGGTGGTTTATCTGTGATATTAACTGGAGATGTAGCCCAACTCCCTCCAGTAACTGCCAAGGTTCTGTATTTTAATTTCCCAAAAAATGATTTAAGTTTACAAGGCTATGTTGCATATATGAGTTTTGATTTGGTTGTTCAACTGAAGCACAATATTCGAGCTTCTGACATCAGATACAACGAGTTACTCTTGCGGTTAAGAAATGGAAATAATACTGAGGAAGATTGGGAATTACTCAGAACGAGAAATGCTAATGAATTCCCTGCTGCTTTTGTTGAAAACTTTTCTCCTTGCCTAGCATATACTAATGATGTTGTAAGAAATTTTCGCGGCATTTAATTTTGCGGTTTTGGGTGTCAACAGCGAAGTTAAATTCCGCGAAACATATAATCTTGAATTTTGAAATTTTATCCCTAAATTTGGCGTTTTTAGGCCAAATTAACCCATATTTTGAACTAAAAATGCTCTCAACCGCGAAATTAAATTCTGCGAAATATTTAAATTGCATGGTCTGAACCGCGAAATTAAATGCCGTGAAATTTTCTTCCCTTTTTAAGGTATCCAAAAGCTTGTGTCAAATTGAATTATGATACCTTAAGTGTACTTATCTTGGTGGTTCACCGAAATCAGAAATTTTATTAAATTTGGAGGGTATTTAATTTGACAGTTGATAGATTTTATTTAATTTGGCTGATGGTCATTTTATTTAATTTTGGCGTATGTTCTTATTTTATAAAAAATAAGTACACTTAAGGTACATAATACATACATTGATACATGTATTTCTTGTTTCTAGATATCCTTGGTTATGTTGTGGAGATGGGTGATGAAATGACCAGCAAAAGTAACAATAAGAACACATACTTTGATATAACTTTTCAAAGATCGCCATCTGTTACGTCCAAAATAAGAATTATGCAATCACCAAAACATGATGTCAAAGTTTTAAATCCTTTTTAACCAAGAAGCAACCCATATGTCTACAAGTTGTTTCACCAACGAAAAATGGAAGAATTTTCTTCAACGACTAGCTTGGAAGTAGCTTGACTCCCCTACATAAGGAATTGGATTTTGAGCATTCAATGCTCACAAGCCTTTCAATCAGTGAAATTCAAAACCAACGTCCAGAAGGAACATTTTCAGTCAAGGGCCAAATTAGGTGGATTGATGAAGCACGTAATGAAAATAGATATGGTCATGATAAATTGGTCAGACATGCAAAGTTTGTTGATGAATCTGGAGATTCTATAACATTCTCAATTTGGGGTTGCCTGGTAGGAGAAACACCAATCATGAAAACTTGCGAATTTTCCAAGGTCGCCATATCATACTTTAAAGGATTAAACCTGACAACTACCTTCGAAACTAAAGTCACAGCTATTAACGACGATGATGCTTCCTATTCGTGGGAAAACATTCCATTAAACGACAATTATAAAAGTATGTGTTGTCCTGAAGTTATTGCTGTTAAGGTTGAGCAGTACTATGTTTGTCTCCTCTGCAAAAAGAAAATTGTAATATCGGATACCAAAAGTACCAAAGTCATGTGTGAGCCTTGCAAAAGAGTCATTCCAATCAAAAAGTGTAAGTCCACGACATTTTGTGAGATTACGTTCGAATATGCCAAGAACCAAATAACATTGACAGCATTTGATGAAATGATTACTGCTTTTTTCGGTGACTTGAAGTTAGATCAGTTAGAAGACGCAATATTGGAGATGTCTGATGTCGATGTTTGGTATGATAGACGTCGTGTTATTCAGAAACTTGAACATCATGACCATTCAAAAGACATTTAAAAGTGATCTACTGATGTACCGTTATATACATTTATGTTTTTCATACTGTTGAGATTTTGTTTGTTGTTGAAAAAACTTAAACATCATGACGATTCAAAAGACATTTAAAAGTGATCTACTGATGTACCTTTATATGCATTTATGTTTTTCATACTGTTGAGATTTTCTTTTGTATGTTGTTCTTTTAATTTAGTCCATTTATCTAATAGTCATCTACTTGAACTATTTTCGCCCTAAAACAGAAAAAAAAATATTATCGTTACCGTCTAAATGTTAGATTTAGATTTTTCATTAATCATACTGAGATTTTCTTCTGTTTGTTGTTGATAGTCAATTACTTAGCTTTTTTTGTTCGTCATTAAAAGTCTTCAAAGAAAAAACATTTCCAAATTTTTTCTTTTGTTATTTATTGTTATATTATAAGCATCTTTCTTTAACTATTTATCTAGAAGTCATATTTTTACTTCAGTTTTTCAATAAATTACAGGATTGGCGACCCTAACAAACCAAATTCTTTCTTTTTTTTACTTTCCAAATAAGATGTGAAAAAATTGGAGTTTCATTCATTGTTTATTAGGTTTTGTAATACCACGGCGATCCGCGGCCTTACGGCTGTAGCCTATTAGCTTATTTTTCGATTTCCCGTCTTGTCCGGTCATTTCTGTCTACTTTTAATTTTTAGGCCGGAAAAAAAGCTGGTATGTCAAAAAAGTTAATTTATTCGTAAAATATAATTGTTATAGAATGGTTTTCAACAATAGATAAAGTAATTTATGCAAAAAAATCTTGTTATATCACAAATTATGCAAGAGGGATCTAAACCGGGATAAGCCGGGATTGGAGGGATCTTTTTAATTATGTGATAGCCGAGAATGAAAGTGATCGCCGGGACGAAAAAAAAAACAAAGATGGCGGGTTAATGCGGCTGCAACGGCTTTAACTGAATTTTAGAGTTTACTTCTCCTTGCTTTATTTTATGTGTTTTGATGTAATTTTTTCTTTCTTTTCAAGCAGTAAACATAAAATATGGAGGAGAAAATCTTGCAGAAGTTCATCACTGATGTTAATTCAAAGGTTGGATGGCTGGTATGCATTGCTTCTGGAAGCCCAGTTAAAGATTCGAATTGGGTTTTGAGAGATGGTTCAAGGTTGCACAATGGGTACAAAGCTGCTAGGATTTTGAAAGCTGAGGATAATGTTTTATACAAAGTTGTTTGTTCCATTGAGAAAAGTACCCTTGGGCTACCTCTTTTCAAAGTTGCAGCATTTAAACTTATTGAAAAAAATGCATTTTCTGGTGATGTAGAAAAACTGATAAGTGGATTGAAAATGACGCCGATTTGTAACCAGATCATTGCAGATCTTAATGTGAATACAAAAAAGCGATGGTCTGGTGTTAAGTTTTTTGGCCTTGATAGAGCTGATGTCAAACGCATCTTGAAAACCTCTGATGTGCCAGATGATGTTAGAAAAACAACACCGATCGTAGACGAAGAAAGCAACAAAAGTGACGTTGTAAATAATTTGATGGCTGATGGTAGGGATAACTGTCCTTGGATTGGTGTTCAGTCTTTCGGCCACGTTGTTACTGGGGAGTTTTCTGATTGTTACGTGAAAGAATTTAATGGTCAGTTGTATAATGTTCGAAGAGGCTTTGTTTCCACACGAGGTGTTAAACGTTTAAATGGTAAAGTGTTTGTTGTCACATGTAAAGTTTCCTCTCATGGTCCTTTACCCAGTTATGTTTGTGAGGCTGATGAAATATCAGTCAGTTCTGAAAATATATCCACTGCAGTATCAAATATACTCAAATCTATTAATGCGGTCACAAAGAGACATTGGTCTGGATTTGAGTTCTTTGGTTTTGTTCGTAAAGATGTTTTGAATGTTTTGAGAGTTGCTGATAGATGTCATGATGTTGAAGATAACACGCTACAAGATATCCAAAACATACGACTGAGAAATGCTGGACCAACTGATGATTTAAAATCGAAACAAGCGATTGCTAGAAGAAACTCAAAAATTGATTCCGTTGTTGAATATGCAAGCTTTGGAGACATCAAAAGCAATTTTTTTTTCATTTTTAAGAAAGAGGGCTACAGTCTAAATTTGGTTCTGACGAGTTTTGACCTGTTCACAAATGTTGTTAAAAATGTTTCAACTATTTTCAAGCTGAAAAGTTTTTTTAGTCTCTCACAAAGTTTCATTTGATTGAAGTATAATATATATATATTTGTTACATTTAATTTTCAGGTTATGTATCCTATCTTTTGGAGAACCATTATGATCTTGTGGAGGAAAGTATTATCGATAATGACACTTTCAAAACCAAAATTTCAAAGGTTGTCAGTAAAAACCCTCCTAAAAACACAGAAATTTCTGAACGAAACGGTGCTTCATTAATTCTTGACAGGGCAGACTTATCCCAACGTGGATACAAAAACATGAAAAAAAACTTTGAAGAAACAAAATGTTGTTCCTCCTTCTTACGAGAATGTTCAAAAAATTTTAAAAACATTGAATGTTGGCATTATTGAGAGAAAGTTTTGTCATTGTGAAAATGATGAGTGTTTTTCATGCCAATCCAAGGTTGAAGAAACTTTAACTTTGTTTTTAAGAAGCAAATTTTGGTTTCCTAAACTAAAATTTTCCAATTCTTTACAACAACAAGAACTATTTGACGCTTTAAAAAAATTAAATTCAGATTTGTATGGGCATTTGAACTCCAAATTGAGAACTCTTTTCATTCGCTTAACTGGAGATAATTTCCGAGGAGCTGGAAAAATTCCCACTGAGCAGATCTCATATTCAGTATTGAATAATGAATCCTTACGTCAATCACCATATGGACAGTTTCTTTCCTCGTTATGGTGATTTTGAACATTTTAATGTCCTACCCATAATGTGTGCTGATTTATCCTTTGCAAAGGAGGTAATAGGTAAATTTTCATCAACAAGTATATATGGTTGTTTTTATTGCAAACGTCAAATCAAAGATTGGGATGCAAATAAATTGACAGAAAAAGTACATCAATCCTTGCCAGAGTGTGTAACACTTGGTATGGAAGCATTGGAAGTTCTTGGTGAGCACCCTGATCATGAAACCAGTAAATTCAAAACTTTCCAGCAAAGCCACTTTGGGCAGTATGTAAGTTGAAGCTCAAATTACTTTATTTTTACTATCTGGAAAAGAAAATGAAATCGATTGATTCTAAAAGAAATTCTCTCTAAATCTAAGAACTTGTTGAAACGTATTGTTTTTTAAGGGTAGATTTTTGTGTGAACTAATTTTGCGGTTGATATCGTTTTATTACAAAAGACTATTGGTCTAGCAATAAAAAGCCCAAGATCCGCAAAATTAGATGCCAACAGAAATTTGTACCCTTAATAAGATATTCTTGTTTTAAAAAGGCTCCATCTCTTCTGGACTGTGTTGAATTAAAATTAATCATACCGTGCGGCCTTCATCTCATCTTGGTACATCATCGTTATATGTGGAAATTCATGTTCGACATAATTGTTGATCGACAACAAGAACAAATCATATCAAATTCCTTGCGTCACATTGACTGTCAATATCTTGCTTTTCAACTTGATGCTTTCTTCAAAAGGTAAGGGAAAGATTTTTTTTTTTCAATTTTGAGTTGCAACTCAAGAATTTTTTTTGGGAATGAATTATTTTTCATAAAATTAAGATTATATAATAATTAAGCATTGTCTGCACCCACTTTGTTTAGTAAGAAGAAGCATTATGACGGAACAACAAAGTTAAAGATGATTGGTCAGGACTGTAAACAGTTTGAAGTTAACATAGAGAAGTTTGTGTGTTGTTTTTTGAAAGATGATGAATCATTTGACAGCAAAAGCTTTGGAAAGATGAGACAAGTTATAAAGTTGTATCGTATGTTTAGAGATCTTGCCGAGAACATTAGGTCTACTGCTGTGAATCAAAACCGGATTGACACTTTTCAAGACAGAGTTGACAATTTCTTTTCAACTTTCAAAACGTATACATTAGGCATGTCAACTGGGAGGAAACCATATTTGCATATCCTTAGAGAACATATAGCAGATATAATGCAGTTTTGGGCAGTTATTGGGTTTGGTTATGGGTGTTTTAATTGTAATGGCAGTGATCATTTAAATAAAATAATAAGACACTCGAGCTTAACAGTACAAACTTAGATTGTGACAGATATGCAACAATAATGAGAAGGATGAGGCTAAAACAGTTGCATTTCCCTGAAAGTGTTTTTGAAGAAGTCTCATCTACCCTCAAGTGTACAAAGTGTAACCAGTTCGGTCATAATAAGAAAAATAAAAATTGTCCAATGCACCCAAGTCAACCAGAAATGTCAGATTTTGAAGATGATGCAGAGGAAAATCAAGTTTTAGAGCAATAGTTTATTTCTTTATATTGTATGAATACTTCACGGTTTTGCTGTCAAATTTGGAAAAACCGCAAATTTTATTTAACTTTAATGGAATTTGAGGCTCAATGTCGACAAAGTTTTTTCGCGGTTAGCGCAACTGAAGAATGCTATTTTTGTCCAAAAAACTAGAAACTAATATACCAGTGAAATTTTCATGCTATGAAGTATATCAATCACTATTTATTTATGTTATTTATTTAGACTACTTTGCTTACTTAATAAGTTTATTAAATTATTCAAATTATTATCTAAATATTATATATTTCATATTAAATTTAAAGTTTATTAAATTATTCAAATTATAATCTAAATATTATATATTTCAAGCTATGATGGTGCAGAACTCTGTGAACTAGTTGGTTTGTTTATACTCAACAAACTTAGTAATCTGTACGGACTTGACACATGCGGCTTATATCGAGA
>JAUJPO010075341.1:0-25511 GCA_032270745.1 Tiaropsis multicirrata
TGCCGCAATAGGACCAGCACAGCTAATTTAATACTAAGCAGTTAAGCTACTTTTGAAGCTATCCAACTAAGCTATATTGGCTGACCTTCCAGCCTCGGCTGGTTTATTTTTTCTAGTATTATGGAATAAATAAATGAAAAAAATTGTGATCTAATAAAACTGGTCAAGAAGAGATAACAACAAAGAAGAGATGGGTAAGGCTTTCCTGAATTTTCTTTTAGTAAGCAAGATATCCTCACTGTGTAATTTTTCCTTTTAAATTCTTTCAAAATCAGTTGAATAAACTGGAGTCGTAGGTTGATTTAAGAAAGAACCGATTGATTCTCATTAGTTTTTCATCCAACCAACTCTGCGCTTTGTGAACAGTCATTATTAGAGCTTGGTTGTTTAATGTCAAACAAAGTCCAAAAACACTGCAAGTACGAAAAACACTGTGCCGCTTTAGTTTGCACCAAGTATACCAAATAAACGAAGTTTGAGAAAACGGCAAAATCAAAGCAATTAAAAACGCTGTGGGAAAGCTAAGCAAGCGCGTTGTTTTGGCAACTGGTAATTTTTTAAATCTACTTATTTGTTATTGTGCTTTTATTTCGCTGATCTCGAGAGACAAAACAAAATGACGATATGAATGAGTTGAAGTAGAAATTTTACGACTTTAAATTATGTATTTTTAAATTACATTGGAGTAATCTGATATGTTCACTCTTGTTTTGGTTTTAATGTGTGATTGATAAGCTTGGTGAAATCGTCAAAAAAAAAAAAATTCAAAAAAAAAACCAGATATTTCGTAATCCCATGTTTGACTGGAGGATCCCATTTCACCCCGGTTGATGGTATTGGGGAACAAAAAAAGTACTAAATCTACCTATCTTATCTGATTAGTTTATGCAGCTTTTCCACAAATATATATCAATCACGTGATCAACGTCTTTTACATCTATTCATCATTTTTAGTTAAAAAAGATAGAAAAGGAAAGCAAAGTGAAGAAGGTTTGTTTTTTCATAATTTCTTTTTTACAAACAAAAATCAAATTAGTGATAAAGTGCTCTCTACTTCATACTTGTCTGACATCATAATAAACGAAATGACAAACTTTAAAATCTGTCAATAATCAGCACCATTCAGTACCCGAAATCTAGGATTGAAATTGCAGAGAACCAATTTTATGCACAATCAAGCTCTAATCAATTCATCTTTTTTTTTCTTTCCAGACATCAAAATTCCACCTTCTGATGTTTTTATCTTCCCCAATGGTGATAAGTATGGTATGACATTTTTTAAACTCTATTGTACGAAATCTAAGAAAATAAATCGTTTTAAAGGAATAATGTGCCATTATGGATCTACTTTTAGAAACCTTGCAAAAACGTAACTGCAAAGGAATACACCCAAATAAAAATAATATATATTTATAAATATTGTTCAAATAAATATTATTTGAGGGTAAAAAAAGCTACAAAACTACAATTTGATAACCCACAACAAGAGTAGAGACAAAACGGTATAGTTTAAGAATAAGTTCTTTTGAATTTCCACAGAGGGTCAGTTTTGTCAATTGACAGATGAAACCATTTCACGATGTGGAGCAGGTAGACATACAACACATGATGGAATTGTTATGGAAGGGACCTGGAACAGTGATAAATTGAATGGAAAAGGTATTTAGTACTTCAACTTGTGTATTTTGTATTTAAATACTTCTAATTTCTCTTTTTTTCTAAATTGCCAAAAAGAACATCTTTTAAGAACATAAAAACATCATTTTGGTCAAATCGAAGCAATCATCAACATCAACAAGAAGGTATTTGAATCATCCAAGGGGGTTTCAAATCATAGCCTTCATTTTGCAATGTCTTTTTTATTCTGAAAAAGTAGAATAAAACAGAAAAACATCAGATATTTTCGAGATATTAAGTAAAAACTTATGTATATTATGCCTGCACAAATAATAGTATGAAATTCTATGAATTTTTAGAATGTATTAAAATTATTAGATTAGAATCTGTGGAACCGATTAGAAAATAAATTTCGGAATATAGCATTTTTTGTGCTTCTTTTCGTTTTAGGTAAGATTATTCATCCATCAGGGGCATGTTATGAAGGTGATGTTTTGGATAACATGATGCACGGTCATGGAACTTACATATTCACCGATAAATCGATCTATGAAGGACTATTCAATGAAAATAGGTATGTAACAACCATTGGGGAAAGGGACTATTTAAATAGGGTATGGTGAAAACCCCCTTCCATTAGCTAATAATCCCTCCCAGTAGAGCGTTGTATTCATTATCATTAATAGACCTGTTATGTGATGTCAGATGTTTTAGCTTGCCTTGTTTAACACAAGCACGAGTTAAAAATATGGGATATCCAAAATATGTTTTGGCCTAAGTCAATTGATTTCATTTTGAGTATTTATTGATTCTTTTCAAGATCTTTTCATCATTTCCATTGTTTTCTTTTTTACAGGTTGGAAGGGGAAGGTGAACTTACAGATCCTACTGGCCAAATTTGGTGTGGTAAATTCTCTAAAGGTTCAGCAAATGGTTTGGAATTTAAACTCAACATGTGATCTGGTGAACATTTTGTTGACAAACCCTATTGTTAAAGTTGTAACCCTTAATAAATAAAGAAATGATCTTTTTTTGAGCAAATTTTTTAAATATTAGGGTGCGGTCAAAATATAGAGAGAAAAAAGGTGAGTTTTGGAAGAAAAAAGTTACTTGGGACTTTATAATAAAGCGCCAAATAGGCAAATTGCCCTTTATTAAAAATAATTTGAAAACAAGGCCAGCAATTATTCTATGTACTTGATAAGAGTATATAAGAAATATTAGGCCTGCTATTTAGTCGGTTGATATTTTTGCATTGTTGAATCTAATTGATAAAATTGGGAAGGATTCTTTACTTTAGTGACTGCATTGAAGAAAGTACCAGCCTAAATTTACAATTAGAACCTGACACTAAAATACCTAGTCCCCGGCATTTGTAAATATTATGTTATAGATATGAAAAGATAATTTATTTTTAAATATTATAAATTTCTTGTTGTTAATTTTTGTGAATCTTAAAACGTTATCTTTTTACATTTCTGATTCATTATTTTTTATGATTGAATTTGAACTAAAGTGCAAAATTTCTTCACAAAATGAAAAGTCTTATATTTTGTGTTTTTAACAAGTTTATATAATATATAATACCCAAAACATAGACCCTTATTTACCAAGGCGTCTTTTACGGTCTTTTTACGGTATTCAATACAAAGGTTTAACATTCGATTGCATACTTAGTGAAAAGTAAAGGGTTAGGCTATGCAAACTGATATTTTTGATACGTTACAAATAACTTTAATCTGTTTTGATTTACTTTCAGGTGCAAAATATAGATAATATTATAAAATTATTATGAAAACAAAATATGGATAAAATTCATGATCAGCTCAACGGTTGGAATTTAGAAATTACCCTTTCTGGACGTGAAACTTTGAATATTGAGAACAAAAACACTTTACTACTGTATGCTAATTCTTTTGTGAAAAATCATCTACAATTGTCAATTTAGTTACAAATCTGCAGGTTCAATGAAGTTTATCATCCTCTAATGTGATGCCTATAACTGTGAGATCCTTGTTCAACAAAGGTTCATAATTTCGTCGTTATTGTGTGTGTTTTTTTGGGTAAACATCACTTCTTCAAATATCATATAGCTGTCAGTCACAAAAGTAATAAATATGGCTTGACGTCAATGATATTTCGTACCGGGATGTATGTCTGGGTGTAAAAACTGTTAGAAAAAGCTTGATATCATCCACCCCTTCTCATGTTCATTTTTTTTATCAAGAAGAGCCTAATACATAACATGTCCATCATGTGTTTAACTGTGATATCGCAATCCTTCTCTAAGACGTTTTTTTGACATCCAAACAACGTTGTTTCAACGTCAGAACGTTATTTGGACGTTGAAACGATGTTGGAATAAATTTTTGTGTTTGCTCGATAATAAGTAGCATTTGATGGGTCTGTTGGTGTATGAAGCTTTCAGTGGTCTGTTGGACATTCTTCTCATACTGTATGAAGCTTTCAGACGTCAACAGGAGGAGGGCTACGGTGTGAAAAGTGTGGATTTCTTTACTCACTTCATATACTGACTATTTATGATAAGTGAACTGTTGATGAAAATAACTGTCAATATCCCTTTCATCATTTGGACTACATCTCATTTTTCAAAACATGAGTTACTAAACGTTAGAAGTCGTACGATATACTGAAACCTTTGTTTGAACTCACTGTTTTCATTTCTTTCGTCCTAAAAGTTACATAAATTAAGAATTACATTTACGTAACATTCATTACTTCTCTAAGACAAAGGAGATGCCAAGCCTGGCGGTTATAAAGGCGCCAGTTTCCTGATAAAAAGGTTGTAAGAGAAATCCTTGTCTAAATCAATTATAGTGAGGGTCAACTATTACGTCACTTATCGCCCCCGCACAAGTAACAGTGCTAAAATGAAAGGTTAGTTAAAATAAACCAGGCCGATGATCAAAGATCAGTCAAACCAGCCCAGGATGAAAGATGGTAAATAGTAAAACATGCTAGCTGAGTTGAGAATAACAGTAGGTTAGGACTACTAAAGTAAAGGTTTAGAATGATGCATGAAATGTGTAATCGTTGTTCTTCTAGCAGAAAGAATATTTTGTGCTGAAACCCATTTGTTTTGAACACTACAGTACGATTGGAAAGCTGAATCTGTTTTGGCTTTGCTTAGTTGTGTAAAATATCACATTCTATTGTTTCCACACACAAGTAGTGTATCCTCAAAGTGCCCCAAAGTGTCAAAGATGAAGGAGAGTGTTCTGATCTGTTAATATTGTACCTTTTATGGATACATAAGACTCTTCTCCTCAAATAGTCAGCTACTATATCCAATTTGCCATAGGAATGTTTTGTGTTCTCAAGAAATTGCGAAATCGCGATGCAGTATTTTGTTTATACAGCTACCAATGGATTTAAAGGGTTCTTATTTACACGATAATAGACTAAATCGTGACTATTTGTTTTGTAATCCTTGAAAAACTCCTTCAATCTTACCCAAATATGCCCCTAACCAAAACAGGATAATTGGATTGCGTTCGAATGAATTGTTTATGTATCGCGGTTACTTGTTTGAAAGCTAAATATATCAGTTAATCCACTTATTGGTACTTCGTTGGATCATTAAAAGTTTTTTTCCCAGGTATACTGTTATTCAAGGATAAATAAATATATTTCTAAGAATGGTCTATTTGCTCCCTGGAACCATTATACCCTTTACACGTTTACCACAGTTTTTTAGAAATTAGATTTGATTAGCAGTTAGATCCAAATTAGAGTGTTAAATTTTGTCACGTTTTGTGATCGAAAGTTTTTCTTGGAAACGAAAGCTTTTTGAATTAAATTTTGACCTTCGAAGACACTTTTTATTATTATTGTAGCAAATATATCGCGTTTTTTTTAGGCTATACTAGTGAATGATCCAAAAGTATTAATTGGCCTTTCACAATCGTCCCACCTCAAACTCTTTATCACTTCTAAAAGTGATTCTTATAGCAGAATTGGTTTACACGCTTTTTTATAGGAACACTTTATAAGAACATAATATGGCTTCAAAAGATTAGAATAAGAATACACTTGTCTGAGAACATTTTAAAGCTTTCAATAGTAATGATGTCTTTAAGAAAATTTGATATTGCTTTTTTCTGTAAAATTAAGAACATTTTAAGGCTTGATTTAAGAAGAGTTTTAAGAACTTCTGAAATTAAGAGTGTTCTAATAAGAAACATTTTTGTCATATGAGCTAAAGACTTTTGAATCAGCTGACAAGTGAAGTTAGCATGTTTGTACCAGACTTGTGTGTCTTACTCTTTACGGAAAAGTTAGTAATGTCAAGGTTTATTATGTTCAATTCTTTGAGTCATCTGCACTTCATATAAGCGGATTTTAACAATAGACTTTTGAGATCTCCCTAGACATCGGTCAAAATATTTTCAAGCCAAGCATAGACATACTATACAGTAGACTCTTTCAGTAATTCGAACTTCTATTATTCGTCCCCCTTCAGACAAATTATCTCGCTAATTCGAATTTTTAATGTGTAGATGGGGCTTAAACTCATTCGAATGCCATGAAAAATTTGAAATTCTCATTTCGAGCATTCGAACGAGCTATTTCGAATGTTTGTATCTGATTTTTCAAAGTTTCTGTTTTTGAATTCGTGAATGATTGTATTTCGATCGAAAATGGGCAAGAGAAAACTCCGTAATTCGATTTTTAGCTAGCTTAAGTCGATAATTCGAATTAGAGCAACTTTCTATAATTCGAATCTCTCTGTAATTCGAATAGATTATTTTCCCCCTTGAAATTCGAATTAGCGAGAGTCTACTGTATATATTTTGTTCTTATAAAAAGAAAGATGTGTGTTGCAGAATAAATTTCATGGTTACCCCCTTGCATTGGACTTTTCAGAAAAAAATTGTATACACCCACTGTTAAGTATATTGATCCTGTCTGAGGGGTTGGCTCATAAAATGTGGTGGATTTCCAAGGGGGGTGCACCAAAATCTTTGGAAAACGAGTGGACATCTGAGGGGGTAACGCAAATATGTCCAAGAAATGTTGAAAATCCAAAGAGGTCAAGTGAAGGTTGGTCTATGAATATTCAAGGGGGTAAGTATTCGTTTTTTTAACTTGGAAGTCTGGAGGAATAACTCATAATATCCTCAACAGTGGGTGTGCAATTATTTTTGGAAAAAGCCCTTCTTGATTTTTTCCTCCCAAAAGACAGAAATGAGGGGCTTCCGGTAAAAGCCAAGTAAGGTATATTGACACGCCGTTTTTAATCTGCTTTTGTTATGCCCGTTATCTCAAGGATAAGCGTATATACCGGGGGTGTTAGGTTTTCCATGGGTACCATATATAGAATATAATTCTTTTAGGCCCGCTGAGTCAAAAGTAATTCGAGAATTTGATACCTTAAATTATGAGGGAAGGAGTGAAAACATAAATAAAAAAATAAGTTGATAACCTGTTAAAAGTAAACTGCGAAAGAAACTTTCCAGTGTTTTTGCTCAATTACAGAATTTTCTTTTTAAGAAAATACATAACATAAGTTATACGATAACAATTTTAATTTAATTTAGCACAAAGAAATCTCAATTATAATGTAATTTTATCTAAAGAGATTGCCACTAAAATTAAACAAAGATTTTAGATACGAAAGAATGCAGCTTTTTATGGTTCGTAACTGTAGATTCCTAATAATTTCAGATTCTTGAAAAATTTCTTATATATAAAACAAATCTATATATTAATTAATGAAATGTTTAAATGGAACAGGAAAAGGAGGCGGCATAAAACACACAAATTGTCAACAAACATTCGCCTTCATTTCACCATTATTGTTGATTACCTTTTCTTCGCGCAATCTCAACGAAACACTTCCGCTTTTATGTGGTGATTTACAAAATATTAACCAATGAGAGAGCACCAAAAATAGAAAAGTTGAAAGGGAGATTTGCGTAATATGTGTAACGCCTTAAATAAATCTATATAAATAGTAAGCCTAGGGCCAACTCAATATATTTAGATCACCTTAGAGTTGCTAGGTCGATCAAAAATTAAACCGCGCTAAACGCAAAAAAGAAATATTTCTTTTGCGAAACAAAAAAGTCATCGATATTGAAGTGACATTAAACAGCTTGCATACAAAGTTTACAAACCCTCGAGAAAAAAAAATTCAAATATCAACACGTTAACGTTTAAATACTATACTATATATAAAGAGATTTTATTTTGACTGGTTTTGCAAACTCGTACAGACGCTGTTTTGGTGGTATTTTGAAATGATGATGCAAATGACAACAATGTTTTCGATCGCATTGTGCGTTTTAATATTTTTCATGTCAGTTGAATCAGCTACAATAACAAAAGGTAGAAAATGATTGATTGATTGATTGATTGATTGATTGATTGATTGTATAGCTTTGTGGTATTCATCATCCTTTTAATCGCGTGATAGGACCAGCAGGGAGTTATTTTTACATATTTAAAACTCACTAGTAATAGTGTTAACCTTTACAAGATGGTCAGATGAGTCAGATTAATAGTGAGAATATATGGTACTTCCCGATCGTAAATGAAGTCATTTGGTGCACACATTTGGCGGGATCAATGAAACATTTTCTTGTTGTTTTAAGGTAATCTTCAATATGACTTCATCGAAGTCACGTCATTCGAGCGAATTGGCGAAAGAAAGAAAAGAGACACATCTAATCAGGTAACATTTCGTAGTCTCTAATGGACTAAATTATTAATGAGAAAGTTATCCGTGTCGATTATCAGAATTCTATTGAATGATCACGTGATCAATCTTTCAAAATTGATGTGGGCAGGGTATAGATTCCAAATATTTGCAAAACATATATAAATTGTACTTGATTCATTTGTCCAAATACAAATCTTGAAAAAGTTTACTTGTTAGCAAATATTTGTGTTTGAATTTCTTCAGACATCTATACCCAGTACAGTACTAACTACCTGGGAGAAATAAAAAAACTTAGTCTAAGAAAAATATTAAATTCTGTTTCCAGAAATAACCTTTATAAACACTTTGTCGTGGTCACCCAAAACTTTTCTCAAAAATACCAAAGTCAAAAAAAACTTATATTTGCGTAAGTTTGCATTGCGTCATTTTTCTGTAACGGAAACAACCGAAAAATCCGGATTTTGCCCTCTTTTTTTGCAAAAAAATTCGGAGTTTGCCCTCTATTTTGGGTGTTTCCGTTACGAAAGATGACGTAATGCAAACTTATGCATATCATTAATAATGTATACATTAGTGGATAGAAATCGTGTGTCAAAAGATTTGCCGAAATGAGAATCTTGACTGGTGACATAAATCACCAATGAATGAAAAATACATCCTTTTCTTTTACTAGGAGCAAGCAACCAGTGAAGAATACTCAATGAAAACAACATTGAAAGATTATCATTTAGTATTGCAACCTTCGAGGTAAACTCATTGCTCTAAAAAAGTAAAACGTCTATGTTAGCAAATGGTCCCGATACATTTTTCTAATTCCTAGATATACTAAAAGGCGGTTACTCGCCATTTCTCAACTTACACCGCCCTAAAAGATGATTCCACTCACTAACAGCGAAGCTACCCGAAAAAACTAAGAATATATAACATTTCATTTCCTTCGAAACTGATCTATCAGATAAAATTTCATGGGACTGGGAGAATAATCGCCCAGCAAGCGTAAAGTTGTAGGTTCAATTCCCACTCGATTCGTAAGCTGTGAGAAAATTGGGCAGGATTCGTTACAAAATTTCTTGTAATTCACTTATTAAACATTTCTTTAATGCAGCCATATCATTGGTCCAAACTTACTTGACGATGAAAATATTTGGAAAGAAGAAATTTGTCATTATCAAGGATTGGAAAAAAACTCTGGAGGAAACGTTATTCTTTCAACGTGTGGTGGAACTTTGAAGTAAGCACAATTCTTGTTCATTCTTTATAAAAGAAGCAAGTTTCGATATATGTAAAGGCAGGCTCTGTCCCTGCAAACAGCCCTAATCTAGCTCAATGACTCACTAACCGTTTGCAAACATTAAAAAGGGAATAATCGATCGTATCGCAGAGTGAGACACCCGGTAAAATACCTTAGAAAAATATTTATTTACTTTACGTTTTCTCAATAGCGGTTTGGTTGTCGACGGTACACAGAACAAAACATACATCGTGGAGTACGAGGTCAGTTCTATATTTTCCAATCCTATTCTAAAATTCACTCCTGACGTAATATCCCCGTCAATGAAAACGCAGTATTCTTTTGTTTAAATTGTAAAATGAGATTAGATTTTAGTTCCCGCTCAAGCAGTTTAAACGTCTTTAAAAAATGATTTAACGTTGAAAAAACGTCTTGTGTCTGCTGGCACGGTGACAAAGATAAGCTGAAAAAAGTAAACATCGAGGGAAACAAAGAAATTATAGTTTTTAAAAATTTCTTGTTAAAAGAAATTCTTCTTAAAACGATGCGCTTTCTTGTTTTCCTCCTCCTCCTTTTCTTCTCCAGTGCTCGGTTTTTTCCGCCCACCACCCATGAACCGCCTTTTCTTTGAAGGGTTTTGTTTTTGTTTATGGAATTTTTTTATTGAATGAATGAATAATGATAACAAGTTTTTTTAATTTTTTTTAAAAAGTGCGTGTTTATTATTTGAATTGAATACTATTTATAAATTTGAATAGAAAACAATTCCCTTAATTCGAATGAAATGTTATTAATTATGCTAATTACGCTGAATAACATAAAATCTTTAAATGGTTTCTCACGCATGCGTAGTACATAAAGAGTTATTATAGCGTTAGATTTTACATATATTATGTCGGTTTTGAAAATTTCTATAGGAAATCGCTGACGCTGGACACGATGAGGCTAGTATTGATCTATCATTAACGGTCTATCATAAATTCTATGGCTCAAAAAAAGCCCTATATAAAGGAACTAGAAATAACTGACGCTTAAGAGTGCCCCCCTCCCCCTGCGCTCATTAATAATTTAGGATTAATAATTAATACTTATCAGTTTCATGAAACTAGAAATAACTTTAGAGAAACATTTTTCAAGGTAACGAACAGCAATGTATCCACGTAAAAAAAAGGGGGAGGGCGTTTATTCGAGACTATTTTAGCCACAAGCAGTTATTCACTGTAAAAGATTCAGGCCATGATTATATTTCTTGTTTATCCTTGAAATTTTCACAACGAATTCTTTTGATTTTGTTAATGTAAGTTAGCCAATGTGTATGAAACACACTCAATAAATGGGAATAGGTGTTTTAGGACTTTCTTAAATTGTTTTTATAAGTCTCGGTAAATCAAGAAGAACTGCTTTTTTAGTCTTTTCACTCTTTTAAACTATTATAGCATTTTGTGCATGCTATTGAATCAATTGCAGAAGAAATTTTTATCCGCATCTTTGCGGCTCTTGTTTTATTTTCGGTATTTAAAATTTTCAGGAAAGTGTTGGAAAGCACATCATATATGAATCCGATAGTCTGCAACAACACAAACCCGAAATCCAATTAGCAACAGATATTCAACGGAACGATATCTCAACAAATGAAGATATTAACATCAAACCAAATCATAGGGTAAGAAAAACAGGATTCGATTCACAATTCGTTTCCAAAAAAAAGTTTCAAAAATGTCAAATTTTAAGGTGACTTTCTGCAGGGTTATTGGATAACGCTGTACTCATTTGGGTACCTGCAAAAACTTTGCAGACCGGAATTTATTTTGTGCGGGAAATCCAGAAACCTGTTTGGACCCCATTATGGAGCCTCTAGAAAATGGCGGGAAATGCATTTTGGGTAATTCCCCAAATTGTAAGGGTGATGAGGACCGAATTGGGGGAATACTTCGGAATAAATCGCGGGAAAAACTGGACACACAGCAGAAGAACTCTGAACTTTGAAATTACAAATGACTAGTTAAAGTGACAGGCCATACATTGACGAAGTGACACCTGTTGACAAAAATATTGACAAAATCAAAATCGTCCAATATAATGCATGTCAGCTTAATTAAACCAAAATATTTCACCATGCTCTACATGACGTGGACAGTGTAAAAGGATATAAGTTGACATCCAATCAGAAGCTAGTAAGGCTCTCAGAGAGTGATTTTAGAGCGATGAATCTAATTAATTATTCTATTTATTATTGTCATTTTCTTGACTAAATGAGACTTGTTGACAAAAATATTGACGGAATCATTAAATATTAGGCATGTCAACTCAGTTATACCAAAAAGATTCATCATGTTCAATATGATGCTAGCAGTGTAAACAGATATAATTTGACATCCAATCAGAAGCTAGTAAGGCTCTGAGAGATTGGTTTTAGAGCGATGAATCTAACTAGTTATTCAAATTCTATTGTCATTTTGTTGAATAAATGAGCCTGGTTGACAAAAATATTGACAGAATCATAAAATACAATGCATGTAAATTTAAATACATTACTTTTTATTATGCTGAATATGATGTGGATAGTGTAAAAGGATATAAGTTGACACCCAATCAGAAGCTAGTAAGGTTTTAGAGCGATGAATTTAATCAATAAATAACACTAACAAAACAATCATTTGACATACTAGACAGTCTGGTCTGTAATTTTGAGGTTCCTAGATCCAATTTTTACCACAATGCATCGGGGAATTGTCCAAAATGCATTTCCTGCCATTTTCTGGGAGGGAGGGTCCATTTTGGGGTCAATAGAGGAGGGGGTCTAACTTTTTTCGTCTCCCCTTTAGGTCCTTAGTTTATAAAAATAATTCTGGTCTTCAAATTCTTAAGCCATGCATCTTCACGGAAACAAGTTTACCCGGGGAAAAGTTCTAGAACCTTCGATAATAACTTAGGAATTAATCCATTTAAAATCATATATTAGTTCCTAAGAACACTATATTCACTGCGTGGAGAAGGCTTAAACTAAAGTTAGTTGGTACATTTGTATTTTACCTGCCAAGAAAACTTTCCCAATTGTCTTAAAACATCTTAAAATATATATTTCTTTTAATTTCAGGCGCGTAGAGATGCAACAGTGGATACATCAAACATGGAGAAATATGTTTCGTTAGCTATGGTTATTGATCATACTGCAGTAAGTGTAGTCTCGATTTCCAGACCATTATTTATATTAACCATTAGAAAAATAATAAATAAAATAAAAATAAAATAAAAAAGCCGCACAGAAAATTGGAATAATGGTCTGGAAACATTGCTCACTTTTGACGATTTTGAGGTTGAAAAAGCGCAGAATTCTTAGGCTGCTCTCATCCTCTAACGAAACGTGCTTCTTATAGAGGATGCTAAATAGTCGCAAATACATACAACGGTTTTAGTATGGGTCTGCAAATCAGACTACAGAATTCTGCGCTGTGGATTTTTAGGTACAAAAATTTAAATTTTTTTCGCGGCTTTCTTAAAAACTTTAAAATTCATGATTTTCATATCAAATGGAAATATCAAGATATTTCTTTAAAGAATACGAGTAAAATATTTTTCTTCTTCATTATGAAGGTAATATTTGATAAAATAAAATGTTTTATGCATAATAAATGAGAAAAGCAGCAATGTTATACTAGACCATATAATTTTCTCTCTATGCGTTCTCTTTCTTTCGCTTTACTTTTTTGCTTATTTGTTTAATGTTTTACTGTAGTGGTTTATATGTGAAATTAATGGTCTAGATCTAGACTATAGTAAGTGTTGCTTAATATTAGTCATCAAAAAGTTTGCTATCTTAAAAAATCTATCATATGGTTATTGTTATTATTTCTTTAGTTCGTTCGATTTGGAAGTGATAAAGCGAAAGTACTAGATTTTGTCCTGGCTATTGTCAATCACATGGATTTCGTAAGTTTCTTATCATGATATTTCCCTATTATAATACAGTTTAAATACAATATTATGGCGTATAAACCCATAATTAGCTGTTTTTAGGACTTTTAGATCACAACACTTGACACTCCTTTCTCATTGTCCAAAGCTTAAGAGAGTTAATATACTGTAAGTAGCATTAGTAATTTCACTAAAATAGGGATCGCGCGAGACGGGGGTCATAAAATGTGTTTTAGGAAATCTAGAAGCTGTAAAATAGAAAAATAATTTTTATATTCTTTCTTACCATAAAAGAAAACATATAAATATGTTTTCCACCATTTTTATAAATTCTTCATAACATACAAGCCAAATTCCAAAATTACGTCATGCTATGGTCAAAAAGGTCAAAAAGGTCCTAAATTTTTTTTTCATTTTTAGTTGTATCGTCAAGCCAAGATGCACATTATTTTGACTTATCTTGAGATTTGGGACATAAATGACAAGTTTACAGTGACTCCATTACTGGGTGACAATTTGAAACTATTCAAACAATACAATAAAGATGTTTTGATCAATCAAAAGGGATGGACACACGATAATGCCCATCTCTTAACGTAAGAAATATTCTTCTCATTTTGCGAAAGCCTTCCCAAAATTTCAATTCCAGGGTCTGATACAGGAGGTAGTCTACAGTATCTTATTCACGGAGAGAAATTAGTTTCCATATAAGGGTAACATGGTAATAAGTTTACTCTCCTCCATTGGTTATAGCCTCCTTCTGTAGCCGAGCCTGAAATCTATACAGTTGCAGTTGGCTGCTTTAAAAGTATCTATAAATCAAAGAAGCTGAAAATCTGGTAAACTGCTGTGCTTTTTAACAAACGTTTGGCGGTTTCTTTGAATTTCCAACAAAGCATCCAATAGAATATCAAATTTTGACGGCGAGAGTGTTTCTTTGGTTCAAATTCCTTTCATTTAGTCAACACTCTCCGTCAAAAATGTAACCCCGGCCCCTAGAATATGATTTTTATATAACATCTTAATATTGATCACTACCGTATATAGCCCTATCACCCCTCCCTGATTCCGTCACCCCTATTTTTCCGTGAAGCCCTAGCTTTTTTTGAAAAACATTTTATTGTATTTGGATAGATACAGAAACACTCTAACACGTTGAATTTCAGAAAGTATTCGAATGAGTTGACTGCCAAATAAAAAGGGAGGGGGTGACGGTGATAGGGTTATCTACGGTATAATTTTATATGTTCATTGTGTTATTGTTTGTTTGTGTCTACTAAACAGCGGTGTCGATCAACAAGGAGCGGTGGTTGGTTTAGGAGCAGTTGGTTCGTTGTGCGGCCAAAGTGGTGATTCACAAGCTATCACGCAGGTACTTATGCGGTTTAAAACATCAAACATTTAAAATTTCAGAGCAAGATATCGCGGAGAGAACGATAAGTAGAGATAGAGGCACGTCGGAACAACGTTGTTGAGAAAATGTTATTTGGACGTTGAAGCAATTTAAGAATAACGTTCTTTTCCCTGCGGAAAAAAATTATTCCGTCATTCACACCTAGTTGACATTCTACTACTTTCATCGAACATATACACATAATATAAACAACACTATTTTATCACCCAGCATTTCCTTCACAATAAACTGTCTCATAAAAGTTTGAATACACGAGCCAGTAAACACCAAACACCTTTTCAACCTCCATATAACGTCATTTTGAAAGTCGAAACAACAATGAACGCTTGCTGGAAAAAATTCAGGAGAAATAATTTTTCAAGGCTCCATGGACCTCCCCCCCCCCCCCTTTCAAAAATATTTATTTTTTGCTGATTCATAAATTTTAGATTTGGAACGACAACCCCTTAGTGACTACCAACACAGTTGCTCATGAGTTTGGCCACAATTTTGGATTATATCATTATGGAAAAGAATGTGTTTGTAACGATCCACCTTGTCTTATGTCCTCCACAGCAAGGTCTGTATCTTGAAGAAAACACTTTGATTTCATATTCTCAGCGCGAAATTTAGCGACTTTCAGTTTTAGTCCCTCTAGTTTTGAACCGCCCTTAAAACTCCGAATCCTTTGCAATTAATTAAATTAAGTGACCAAACAGTACGCAAGTAATAGAGGTATTCTGGTAAACATATTGCTCTTTGGGTCTATAATAATGCCTTCCCAGCAGACACAGAACGTTGTTTCAACGTCTTTTCAACGTCTTTTCAACGTTTAAACATTGTAAAAACGTTACAGAACAATGTTGGCAAGCACTATGAAACGTTGGTATCCGGAAAGCATCTTTAAAACCAATCATTTTTGTTGATCATTTAGTTGGTCACCAGTTAGAGGGTTAACAGATTGTACAATGAGAGTCATTGATGACAGATGTTCAACTGGGAAATGCAGTTGTCTGACTGACCAACCAGCTAAGGTATTCAAAGAATAGAAAATTTGCAAAGTTGAATCTAAGTAATCTTTGTTGATTTTCAAAACTATGATCTTTAACAGTAGGTCAATTTCTTAGTTCTGAAACTTATAAACTTCTATAGTACTATGGCTTTAACGATGCATATAATATTAAAAAAATATTACATAGAAATCACTGTTTTAACCTTTAGAGGACAAATGATGTACACAAAAAAACTTCCTTTCAGGCTTTAGGTCAAAACCATTTACTTTTCAGCGCAAACAGTTTGATTTACAAAGCTGGATCCGATACGGGCTTTTCAGTGATACTAGAACATTTTGTCGGCTGAAACTTACCACTTTGAACACAATCTGATTTTGAAGTTTGAAAGTTTCACGATCAAAAAAATGAGCAGAAAATTGGTAGATTGTCAAAAAAGAAAGCGGTGGCAAAAAAGATTAAATATTTGCGAAAATTTCTTGTTTTGACAGAGTTACATGGGAGCAACATGTGGTAACGGTATCGTTGAGAAAGGTGAAGATTGCGATTGCGGGAAACCCGAGGTTTGTAAATTCAAAAAAAGAATAATGGTGGCTTCGCAAAACACAACAATTATACTGGCCGTGTCAGAATCTTTATATTCTGCATCATCAAATGTATTCAAAAATACAATTCCCTTCTAAACAAACTGTGGTTTATAAAATTAAAAAATGATGGCGAAGAATAAAATAGTACTATTAGAGTGAGCTAGCTTTCCAAGATCCTCAAATCTTACTCTCTCACAAACTCTTTCTTTCCACGACACGCTTTCTCATTTTTTTACGCTAGAAATTTTGGTTTAGATGGAGACTGGGGAAACCCCTGGAGGAACTAGCCCAGCAGGCATGGAACGTTGTTTCAACGTCCAAACAATGTTGTTTCAACGTCAGAACGTTATTTGGACGTTGAAACAACGTTGGAATGACGTTGTGTGTCTTCTGGGAACTGTGGAACCCAACGAAAACAGCTAGCTCATAACTAGATCAAGTAGTACCTTCTATCTATTTGGTTTAGATGGAACTGTGGAAACCTCTGACTCTTCTATATAATAAAATAAACTAAAGCAAGTACAGGTAAACTCATGCGATTCGAATTCTCAGGGGACCCGAATGTTTGTTCAAATTTTCATGAGTTTTCGAATTATAGGAGTTCGAACTACATGAGTTATTAAGCTGTAGTATCTTTTCTCTTTTTTTCTAGTATTGCGAAAACAAATGTTGTAATGCTCACACTTGCAAATTCCAAACAAATGCTCAATGCGCTGATGGAGAATGTTGTTCAGATGATTGTCAACTAAAACCCAAAAACGTGCTTTGTAGAGTATCACAAGGCGAATGTGATTTACCTGAAACTTGTAATGGGAAACAAGCCACTGTAAGTTATTGGGCCTTTCCAGATGAAGTCCATAAGCCTGATTGTTGAGGAAGTCGGACATGTCCATAGAGGTCAGAGGTCACTATGGTGAGAAATCTAGAGGGGTCTATCTATACAAATCAGGAGAAAAACCAGGGGGTATGCATGAAAATACAATATCCAGGGGGTATGATGACTGCTAAAAATCATATCCTCGACATGCAAATCCAGTGTGTGTGAAAAAAATCAATGTTGAAAATCCAGGGGGGTTTAATTTTTGAAAAATGACTTCCACAAAATAGAGGGAAGGACTTTTTCTGTCACAAGGCGAATGTGATTTACCTGAAACGTGTGATGTGAAACATATCACTGTAAGTTATTGCATACGTCAGCATTTTTTCGCCTCTGGGTGGTTGTCCATTGTGGTCACGGCCGCAAAAGGTGCTTCACCTATATAGCGAATAAAGAAATAGAAAAATTGGGCTATTCCAGAAAAAAATCATTTAATGGGGGCTGGAGGATATATTGTACGGGGTAACATAATTTGGCACGTGTCCGGAGCTACTTTGTGATGTCCAGGGGTAAAAAAGGTGTCCGAGACTATTTAGTGTCAGACGGAATGACCATTTTTCAAACAGACCTCATATATATTCTACCCAAATGATCCTATAATGATATTCAATATACAGTTCGTGACAACATATACATATCATTCTTTGACAGTGTCCTATGGATGTCCATTTCCAAGACTACACAGAATGCAATGATAAATCTGTAAGTATAATTTTTCAAAACCAATGGAACTACAGTATATAATAAAGAATTTAGTACAAACAGTATGAATCAGCAATTTTTGTCAAATAAACATTTTTTCTTCTTTACTTTTTAGAGTTACTGTTATAAAGGGAAATGCACCAAAACTTTGAATGAACAATGCAAAACACTGTGGGGAGACCGTAAGTCCACTCACTTCTCAACGTTCCGTACCTTTGGGGTTTATAGTTTATGTTATCCATGACGTAATCTTTTCTACAGAAACATCCTAAAAAACCAGCTGTTTGTCATTTGATGATTTGAAATACAAAACCGATTTTCAGGAAAGTTTCCTCATTATCTTTTACTAATATATATTTATACTTCGAATTCAAATTTAAAATCCATAAAATTTTTGATATTTTTTAGAAGCTGACCATAGCAAGACGTGCATTAGAAATTATAAAGGAGATGAATATGGACACTGTGGAAAAGATGCAAATGGAGAATACATTGTGTGTGAAACTAAGTAAGCCGCGTTTTTTCCCTTTTAAATCAATATTCCTTCCTTACTACCCAGAGCCACAACAGGAGTTGGAAATCTTATGCAATTATCTTAAGGTTTTGTTTGTTTTGCTCACTTTTTGATCATGTGATAAAAAAAGAGACCAATCCCAAGAGAAGCTATTGGTAACGTGATCAATAAGTGAACAAATTGACATTTGATTTTGGTTTAAACAAAGAAAAAGTTGACAAAAAGTTATATCAATACATCGCCAGACCAGTCATTTTTTTACTGACTACCATATGTATGATTTTAGAGACATAAACATTAACCTATCCAACCCTCTCATGTTACTTCAGGAATGAATTGTGTGGGAAGGTTCAATGTCACGGTGACATAACAAATCATTTCATAAAATTCGGAAGAGCTCGATCAACTATCGTCTATGGAAGCCAATGCAGGTGAAAAACTACTTCATTACCGGTGGAAAGGTACCCAATGTTGGAAGAACGTGTGTTTGCCTGCTGGGTAGAAACAAAGTAGAAATATTTAGTTAACAGCCAAGAGGATTAATGGGTCGTTATTGAGGTGTTAAGTCTTGAATGGCATTTCTGTGAGAACGCCATAGACCATAGGACAGTGTTAATACGATTGTGAAGATTCTAATGTAGACTAAGCTATACTGTTAAGGTTCCACTAACTGATTGAGTGATGTTTTTCGTTTAGGTCAGGGATAACATACATTGGTGAAAATATGGATCCAACTATGGCTTTCGAAGGCACCAAATGCGACGCAGAAAGGGTAAGAAAAAAACGTTATTCCAACATTGTTTCAACGTCCAAAAAAACGTTCTGCCGTTGAAGATCAATGTTGTTCGGAAGTTAAAACAACCTTCCCTAATCTGCTAGGGGATTGTATTTAATTCATTTTACTTTTTGTTTTGTAAGTAGTTTCATGTTTATGATCCGAATTCACTTCCATTGACAGATACTGGTTCTAATGAAACCCAGGGCATCACCTGGGGGTAATTAGCAACGCCAGAGGTGACGACCTCACTACGCTGGTCGATTAGGATGGGACTTAAACCCACAACCTTTGGATTAGGAAACCAGTGCCCCTAATATGTTTTTATCTGTTTTTACTTTTATCTGACCGTTCACATCTTTGGCTTCTCATTTACTGAATGATTATTTTTGCTAGCTATTATTCAATTATCCTGAATTATCTTTTCAGGTTTGTAAAAACCAACAATGTATACCAACAGAACTGGAAAAAGAATCCTCAAAGTGTGACAAACAATGTCATTTTGGTGTAAGGTTTTGAATTGTTTTTCCACTGAGAGTCGAAAACATCAACAACAAAGATCCTCATGTCTCTTTCTCGTAGTCTCTGTACATCGCATAAACTTATAATTTATCTTCAAATTTGAGACCACGTCGTTCTTTAGTACAAAAGTCTCTAAAAATCGCTTGAATAAATAAGACAAACTTTTGTCTCGATGTTTCGTTCTCCAAACTCTTTTAAGAGACTTTACTACGCGAAAACTTGAGTGGTCTCATTTTATATTTTTTGGATGTTGATTAAGAAGACGGGTGCAAGCAGCGAGCCCAAAACAGACTAGTATTTTTTTTATACTTTTAAATCGATTTGATTTGCTGATTATATGATTTAAAAATACAAAAAGACAATTTTCATTGGCTGATATTATGAACTGTCAATCAAATCATGATCGAATCAGGGATTCAAATTGCGTGGTCTAACCATGCTATTATTTCTTCACCATCAGTATATAAAAAGTAGAGATTATTGCATGTGTCTCCAGGCTATACTCGTATAAGTCGAACACAATTTTCGGCTCCGTACTATAAGAAAACTACTACAATTCGAATAAACTTTATAACTTTTTTCCATAGAGATGCACAAGTGTTGGAGCTTGTTATTGTCCACCCAAATTCAAATGTCCGGATTGTTCCCGTATGGATCCCAATAATATTAACGGACAAGTGTGTAGTGAACAACCTGTGCAAACTCATGTAAGTTTCTCGCTAAATAATTCAAGAGTATTCGACCAGATAGACTGGAGTTTTCTAGTCTAGGAGGTAATCTTATTCGGTACGGCAAAATTTATCAGACGAGGTAGCTTAAGTATATTCGTCTTTAAAACTCAATAATTTCCCATTGAATATGTTGGCTTCTTACTTTATACCTCTTATTCTAGAGTCACTAGTCTAGAATGAGTGTGAATTTGGAACTTTTTTTTACTTTCTGGGGGGATGATATTATCCATCTTTCTGATTCTTTCTTTGTTTGTTACCTTAAGGGAATCAATTTTCGCGGCATTTTATTTTGCGGTTTTGGGTATTAGTAAGTAAGTTTGCGACCGCAGTCGAGGGCGACCCGAAGGCTCCCTTTTCGCTAGCTATCTACCCGAAGGTAGGGGAGGGCGCCACTCCTTTCCCTGGATTTCTCCACTTACCCTCGCTCTAATTCCTTGATGCTGAGTGCTAAGCAGGACAGCAACGAGTACCAGTTTTTAATTCTTTGGTCTGACCCGGCTGGGGATTGAACCCACAAACTTGCGAACGGGAGGCAAAAAATCTAACCACTGGGCCACCGTCGCTTTTTGTGGACAAAAAATCCCCTCAACCACGAAATAAAATTCTGCAAAACTCGCGAATTTTGACCCTTGAACCGCGAAATTAAATGCCGCGAAAATTTATTCCCACGAAAATTTATTCCCTTAAGGTATCATAATTTGTCCTAGACTAGATATTAGTCGGCTTCATAATATCATATAGCTAGAATGATAACCACGGGTCGAAAATAAAAATTTACATTTTCTTGTTTCTCCCGTTCTCATCTCCCATGACGCCCTATCCCGCCCCTCAAAAAAACTTTCTCCCGTGAGTACTTTCTTCATTTTTCTTTGTTTTATTTACAGACTAGTTTTTACCAGTCTAAATTTTGTACCAATGTCGAAAATGTCGTTCCCAATAACGTCGTTATTTTGTTTCATTTACAGCGACATCATGATGGTAAACTCAACTGGGAAGGTACGTATGCTTTGATTGATACATTATACTATTGAAAGAATTTCAGAATCTCCCATCAATTTTAATTGTTAACAGTCCTTGACATCGCATTAAAACAACGGTAAAACTTTGACTCCAGGGGTAATGGGAGACTGACGGGTATTTGCCAGAGCGGAAATGATACCTTTTACAGACTTAGAGACACAAAAACTTTGTCTCTAATAGGAACTCCAGCTCGAACACACCCGTCACTTTCTTAACCTATAGTACCCCTCCAGTACAATTCCACGCTAAAATGACAGTAAAAAATGGACAAAAAAACCGACAGTAAGATGACAATAAACACACCAGTATAAAACAACAACTAAATTTCTCCAACCATTTATTTTCTCCCAAAACAGAATATTTGGGCCTTTTAAACAGCAACCTTTTCTTGACTCGATGGAATTCACGTGTCACATTCAAGAAACGTACACCAACAACGAAATATGTAACCACAATGAAAAGCAAGAGTATTGACTTTGCTATTGATAACTTATTCAAAGACTTGAAAGAAATTGACTTAAAACCAACAACAACGACAACGACAACAACAACGACCACGACAACTACGACTACAAGTATGCAACAGACATTTATTACAGCGACAGAACCTAGTTTTTGACGTGGGACTTTCTTTCAGTTCTTGAAAACTGATATATTGACGCATATTCTTAAACCAATCTTACCTTATAATAAAAAAACACATTCCTGTCACCCATAAAAGGTTTTGCAGCCACAATTAAGTGGTTTTCACGATATCTACCTATTACGTAATGTTTTATACGGCAACACCATAAGATTACGCCGGTGACTGCCACTAGTTCTAGAGTTGTAAGCCATAAAACTATTCTTTGTCACGAAAAGTCATGTGATATACTTTTCAACCAATACAATAAGATTTAATTATTGCGAGGGGAAAACAAACACTAAGGTTTATCTCACTAAAAGATTTTGTTTAACACATAATTAATCTTTAGTAAGTGTTCTGTTTTTCCCCAATTGTGACGTCATGCCGTGGCAAAGAATCCGGTTTTTTAGGGGTGTGTAGAAAAGATTGCGTCATGGATTTCATGAATATCAACATGCAAGATGTAACTTTTGAAAGAAGTTATAACATAAAGAAGTTTTAATCACCGATCCCTTCTTTAACGACAATGCAAAACAAATTTGACTTTTTATGATTTATTTTTTTCCAGTGGCACCAATTTGCATACAAGCAGTCGGCATGATCAGCATAGGTTGTCGATCCACAGGCCCTGGCAAAATGATCGCTAATTATCGAGATGATCTGGATTGGAACAACCCAAAAACCTTCATGGCAAGGTACGTTTAAATTAAGTAATACCACATAAAATAAGTTTTCCGTAGTAAATCTCTTAGACAAGCTTGGAGAACGAAACATCGAAACAAAATTTTTCCGTAATAAAGTATAATTTCTGCTCGATTCTAACTTTCTTGCCATATGTCTCAAGTGGTTGAGATCCTTGGTTAAAATTATCTTCTTTCGATCAAACTCATAGAAATATTTGCAGTTGTGCAAAAGTGGCCAAAGAGCAAGGTTACATTGGCTTCGGAGTGGTATACTGGGGAGAATGTTGGGGATATACAACCAAGGCTGAAATTGTCAACCAATCAGGATCAAGCGAGTGTAAAAACGATAAGTATGAGTCATGTACCGACGGTGATCGTACTTGCGCTGGAGGAGAGCATTCTTCCTATGCTTTTTTACTCTAAGTATCGCAATAAGATTGTGAAAATAATTATTGCGTGGTGGATTATCTTGACTTGCATAGTGACTATAAAGAAACAATTTGAGAGATACGAATACAGAATACAGAGTTACGAACAATATTTAAAGGTCAAATCTTTTTTATTCTAATTTTATTCGCACTATATTCCATGCAGCCTAGAATTATTTTTTTCGATACCATTCATTGAGCAAAAGGGGGTAGAAACAAACAGCATGTTGAAAACATATGAAAATTGCTGTTTACTGCCAAAATATTTTGGGACTGATTGTAGATGGATCTAATCTACCCAAAATGCACTGGGAAACACCCATGAACGCAATTTAGAGGGAGTAGGCATAACGTTGTATCCAACTTTGTAAATTTAAAAAGAAATGATATATTATAAGATTTTGTTAGAGAAATACCATATTATACTTTATTATAAAAAAGCAATTATGTTATTTTATTACAGTATTAAAAATGAGAAAATAGATATATTATCTGGTATTATTCAAAGGGAAAAGACTTCGTCACTCTTTCTAACCTTTATAGTCGTCTTACGGTTTCCACATTGAGGCGTCTCTCGCGAGAAAAATATCTTTCATTTCCCGCCATTTTTTGGTGTATTTGTTTACACAGAATCAGCTTATGAGTAGCCGTTGAAAGAGAACAGAGATTATCAGAAAAGCTAAAAGAAGCAAGTCTTATCTATGACGTTACATCTTTAAGAAGGGCACTTAAAACTGGCGAATGAATAATCAAATTAGAATTAACTGAGGTTTTCTCTCCATCTCGTTCTTTGTATTTATAGTGTAATGTCATGTAATTCGAGCACGAAACAAACCAAATTTTTCTCGTTCTTTCTTGATATAGAGCAATTTGAAAATTGTGGTTCGTTGTGTCGTTGTGAAGGACATATGTTTAAGTAAGAGAGATGTGTTAAACTGGAAATTAGGTTTGAAAAATGGAATAATTGAACGATATTGAATATGGCTGATTGAACGACTGACAGTTCTTCTGAGTTTATTCGATAAAACGGGTTATTGGAAGGATGATTTGTAACATCTAAATCGTAGTAGCTTGCGTCCATTTATTTCTGCAGAATTCTTTTTTATTTTTAAGTTATTATTTTCAAGTAAGTAACCAGTTTGGTAGTGATAGCGGAGAATCTGTGATCCAATCATACGAAATGTTTGCTTAGTACTTCCAGTCTCCAATTGCAAATAATTTTATCCATATATAAAATGATAAATATCTAGGTTTGGAATCTTGAATCCTCGAAAAGTGTATCACGAATATGGTACTAGCCTGTACCAAACCGTACTATTTTATGTAGCTGACGATAGTAGGGTTTGTTACGTTTAGAAATAATGGCTCATTTTGGGGGTTTGGTACAGGAAAATATGGTACATTCACTGTGAACAAATACTTTTATTCAGCAGACAAATTCATATTCCACGATAGTGCTAGTACGTTAACTTTCTAAACGGAAGACATTAGCGGACACCTCCGGTCACTTTCCCCGATGATGGACGCTTAATTGGACCTAGCGTAGGGTCTGTTTGAAAAATGGCCGATTCCGTTCGACGCTAACTCAAAACTGAAATTGAAATAAATGATACTTGAGTGAAAAATTTCGGGCTTTTTTCAGTTGGTTTCGTGAAAAGACTCGTAAGTGTGTTGTGAAGCTAAATCTGACCCCCATAACTCCAAACCATTCGTTTTTAATAGACAGTTGAAATATCGATTTTACCGTCCGACATTCATGAATAAATGGTAGTGTACTGTGTGCTTGTATGCCAAGAAAATTGAGTTGTGTTACTCTCGGTAGAATGTGAAATGACTGAAAAGAAACTAATCTCGAGAAATGAAAGACTCCAATGTGACAGTTAATGGTTAAGTTATATCACATGCTAATTGTACTCATTACTGACACATTTTGATGTGGAAGGCGTTTGTTAGCAACAAAAATTTAGCTAAAACATCTCATTAAGCAAATACTTTTTAACCAATTATGATTTGCATTAAGCATTCCACGAGATGTTCTTTTTTTCTTTTTTGAATTTGAAAATGTTTCAGTAAGCACGTGATATTAGAACATGCTTGCTAGAAACATTAAAAAACACGCTTTTTTTTATAAGAATACACTTTATAAGAATGTCCATGATGAAAATGGCCAAAAAATTAAGAATATCGTAAGAATAT
>JAUJPO010075342.1:0-11264 GCA_032270745.1 Tiaropsis multicirrata
GAATAAGATTTTTTTTCGAAAATCGGGCTCCGTCACATTTTGGCCTTTATCATTTTGCATCTTTGTGCCAAAAATCATAAATAACTTATGAACCAATCTCGAGAAAAGTTGGTAACAGACGAACGAACGAACGAACGAACTAACGGACGACCATAGGTTAATTTATAGGACCTCCTCTGGTAGGTCCAAAAATCAAAATCTGATTATAAAAGTAATGAGCACCATATTGGCACGGAGTAGAAATTGATTTGTTGTGGTATATTTTATAGATAAGTTTCAAATTTATACACAATATGTTAAAATAACCTTACCAAATAATGCAATAGAGCGAGATTGTAACATACTTTTTTGACTTTAAACCAAACTTGTTTAAATATGTTTCACAAGATATTTTTGGTTTCCAAAATAATGCCAGAACCAATTTGATAAAAGAGTTAACTACTTTGACGATGAAAATCTACGAATAAATCAACTAATAGGGCACTACCAAGTACAAGGGGGTACCTGTCTACCTACTTCAGGTCAAGAAATAATTTGGAGTTTGACGTAAAATAAACTATGGACGAAATCTTAGCTATGGCAAAGCTAACTCCGACAACAGCATGATACTGATGGTCCTTAGAATTGTCAAAGAAGAGAAATATCCTAAGGAAAAAAATAAGGTAACAAAAAAAATATACTTTTCTATATAAAAAAAATCAAATTTGATAATCAAGCATTATGTACAAAAAAATTAGATTTGATATAAAAAAATCAATATAAAAATCAAGATTAAAAAAGAGAAGAGAAATATATTTTTTAAGAAATGGACGGTAAGATTTCGGGCGCGATATTAACGCTGACGTTGCGGAGTGGTAAATTTTTATTGATATTGTGTGCATGAAAGTGACTGGAAAACTGCCTAGGAGTAGCATGATGTTTCTTTACTAAATCTTCGGTCCCGTGTTTTTGGTATGAAGTACCATAGGTGGATTGGTAAGCAGGCTCATCCTGTTGTTTACCCTCTTTGCCCCATTTACGATCCAGTTTCTCTTTTAACCCAAACATTGTAGGACGGCCTAAAAATCGTTCAAAAAAATGAAACTCAGAATGGGAAATTCAACTCCCAAGTTATCGAAGGTAGTTAAAGCTTTAATTCTTTTTTATTGTATTGCCAGAGAAAGAAAGATACATACATTGTAAACAAAATAGCGAACGAGATAAGAACGAGAACAAAGAAACAAGATCTAATTCAGGTAAGGCTGAACCGCAGTAAGCATTCTCCGTGTTCATGAAGCTATATAGGCCCCATTGTGCCGGGGGAAATAAAGAGTGGGGATATGAAACACATATCTGAATGACGAATTGGGTTTATTTCATTCACTTTACAGGTTATTTTTCACTTTTAATAAAAGTCCGTCCTTTCATTATTTAGCTAGTTCAGTAGCTTTTTTTATGCAATTTGTTACAGTTTTTGAATCAAAAATGCGTTCTTTACACAGCGATTCTACCTAAACTACCTGTCCCATCTGAAACACAGTGTTTTCCCAACATTATTTCAACGTCCAAATAACGTGCTGATCTTGAAACAACGTTGTATGGACGTTAAAAACAACGTTCCACGCCTGTTGTTCACTTACCACAATGCATGTTACAAACAAATTCTCCTACGTTCAATTCACCTAAATTCTTACAGTGATGAACAATGGAATCATAGAAGTCAAGGAAAATTCGAACTTCAGAAAAGGTTTTCAAAAAACATTTTCAAGCATTTCCACAGCCGATTTATGATGTCCAATACGTAATCGTTTTTAGGGAACATTATCTTAAAAATCCTACTTTTCAGGTGTTTACGTATCGCTAAAAAGATTACATAATGGATATTAAGAATGAAATAAATAGTCTCGGAAACTGGTTGACAAACCTTGCAGGGGGTAATCGGTTCGTTCAGGTACCCACGCTGAGCTTTTGCTATCCCAACTCCTCGATGTTGGTAAGTTTGATTCACGGACTTCTCTTTTGTTTATCAAGGCATCGTACCACGAAATACAGTTGTTGGAATAACTCTTTCCGTGGTGAGAGAAAATTAACTCTTTTGGTAAACCCTAAAAGCAAAAGAACTGCAAAATTATCTCATTCACCATCATGACAAATATTGTATACCTTTAAGGAAAGAAACCTTCACGGAATTTAATTTCGCGAATTTGGGTGTAATTCGCCAAAGTAAAACACGAAAATATCAATAAGCGAAATATTTACCCCAAAAACCTTTTTAGAAATTAGCCCATGAATTTACCACATAAACACAAGTAAATTCTGCGAAATGAATCGCGAAATTAAATTCCGTGAAAATTTCTTTAGGTAGTCTTCAAAACATTTGCTCAAAGAAAAGAAATTTTAATTCAACATAACTGTGGCTTTATTTGTGTTATTTCAGACTGAACAAAAGAGATTCCATTAGGCCTCTGAAACTTTGCAGCACAAGCGATCATGACTGAACCTCGAATAAAAAAAACTAACTATCCTCATTAAAAAAAAATGCGTATCTTACATCATTTCGGTTGGATGCTTCTCGTCGAACTTTCATATCAGGGACATAGTTATCATACTTTTTGAAATCATGGCGATTTGTACTATTTCCAAAAGATAAGTCACGCCTTTGGAACTGAAAATTACAGAAATAAAAGGTTAGTTTACTGATATAGTTAAACTCATGTAATTCGAATTTTCAGGGCCGAACAGAACAGTTGCTCGAAATACACAAGTTTTAGAATTATAGTCTTTCACGCCTGAGTTTGATTAACTCGGACGATACCGAAGATGTTTGAATTGTATGAGTTTTTGAATTGTAGAAGTTTGAATTACATGAGTTAAACTGCATAATTACCCGAGTGAGAGGACAATCTCAAAACAAAATGCAATACAGTGTTCTTTGATGTTTGATTGAAAATTTATATTCCATGATATTTGTTACAGGAGTGAAGACATTTTTGATTAAAGCAATTTAAATTGTTATCAGTGAGCCTTTCCAGCCAAAACAATGTTGTGTGATAAAAAAAGATCAAACTCGGTTTGGAGCTGGGAAAATACTTTTCGACGTCGGTCAATGCTCTACGATATTGCCTTCGTAAACTTTTAACCTCAAACATACAATATATCACCTTCTTTTTTTTCTTTTTTCATATACCACATAATTTGGGATAAAGCTAAAGTAGTGACAGTTTTTAAATTAAATATACAAATCTTATAATGAAAATTTACCCTTCTTCTTTCCTCATTCCAATTGCCAATGAGAACGTTTGTATTAAATTTTTGTTCGATTCGCCAGCCAGGTAATTTATTAGAATCCATTATTTTCTGTTTTATTTGAAAAAAAGAGTACTTGATGGTAATAATGTAGCCACTACACTATCAGCAACTACAGTTTTTTTATTTTTATAACTCTCCTTCATAAACTTACTACTTATTACACCTTGAAAATGTATAAGTTCTCTTAGATTTAGAATTAGAGCATGCCAAATGAGCTTTTTTTCTCAATAATTGAAAGTATATACCTTTTTTAAAAGTAAGGCTTTTTTTTGCACTTAAAATGTTCAGGGGGGGGGGAGTCTGCAGAGTTTTACTTTGAAACCATGGACATGGTCTGAACAGCCTAAGAAATGTTTGGGCCACACTATGGGTCGTGTTTCAGATTTTGATAATTATACGTTACCATCAGGTTGGCTAATCCTAACCACTCCTTTCTATTCCTGACCTTATTCCTAATTTACAGAAAGTATTGTCTTTATTTAAAAAACTTAATTACATAATATGAAGAAGAACTAATTTACGAGTGTAGGAAGGGTTTGAGTCGCGAGTCTTGAGTTATGAGTCGCGAGTCGTGAGTTGTGGTGAGAAAATCTCAAATTTACGGCACCGAAATATCTAGCTTTTAGAATTTGAAGTGTGGTTTCTAATTCAGTGAAATATACGATCTGAGAACTGTCATTCATTCGCGTGTTTACTTTCGTTTCCGTCAGCTTTTTTCATAAGAGAGTTTTTTATAAGAACTTCCTGAAAAAAACAGTCAAAAAAGTCAAATATCTTGAAAAATAAAGCAAAAAGAAACCAATTTTTTTCTGAAAATCATACAAGAAGTCTCCCTCGATACCTCTCTATGATCCTTGTTATGGAAAAAAAAACTTGAATGTTCAATACAATTTTAAAGTGAAACACCACAAAAAGCACATAAATTTGCCTAGTTTTTGAGGGAATTGGAGAGAAACTAGCCTTCTTAACCCTGGTGGACACCATCATGACCAAACATTAGCTACTCTGAGTGTCCCATAACTTTTTGGATTCATCAAAGACTAAACATACAACATTAGAAGCATCCAATTCCATAAAAAAACAGCACAAATAAACTTTGGCGTGGAAAATGCTAAAAACATCAAACACTTTCAAGCATTTCCACTGCAAATCATGGCTGGGTGTTCTGATACCAATATTTTGTGCACAGGCTTACTTAAAGTGGTTTATTTTGACCAAAACAGAGGATGGAAAAATGTAAACAAAATGTCGGTCACGAAAAATTACAACTGACAAAGTTATAACCTCAGTTTGGTATGTTATCCCTACGTAAAACAGTACACATCAAAGAAAAACATTAATAAGACATACCTGATACAAATTTGAATGATCTTGAAGCAACACACCACTCCAAACCATTAAATTTCACTCATTTCCAACCAAAAAAATCATAACAAAACACCAGTCATCTTTTCTGTGTTTATTTGAATAAATAGCACACAAACAACTTCTTGGTGCATACAGAGAAGAACACAGAAATTTTAAATTCATTAAAACAAAACATATGTCTCCATTTTATGTTCATTAAAGCTCAAAAATGCAAGCAAAAGTTCATAAACAGACTTTCTCCACATGGTACATGGTACATTTACATGGTTATGTGGCCGCCATCTTGCTTTTTCAATTAATCATTTTTGACCTGGTTTCTACATGTTATATTCGTTACTTATCAGTGACATGAATTCAAATAAAGCTTAGAAACTTAGCAATATTTTTCTCTTAGCTCACAACTCGCGACTCATAACTCAAGACTCGCGACTCAAGATTTATCGTTTCTCTCCGATAATACAATAGACCTTTCCGATAATCCAGACGATGTCAATCAAAATTATTGATTGTCGAAACAATTGAAATTAATCAAACACAATGGAAATATTGGTGTTCAATTGCCGAACTCAATCAAAAACCAAGTTAATATCTTAGGGGTTGTCCACAAACGATTTTCCTTTTTTAACATCTTGCATGACAGTCGAGGATTATTGCAAATTAGGGGATCATCCCTTAACATTAGGATAGTCCCCTAATTAAGGGATTTTTACTCCCCTAATTAGGACAGAGAGAGCTCAAAATTTCAAATTTCCCATACTCACCTTCATTACTGAGTCGGCCATTTTTGAATTGCACAACGAAACAACAAACCAAGATAGATTTTTTGCCTCAAAATTATATCTCATGTATCACGGAGCTAAAAGTTATAGGTTAAAATACCTAAAACTCCCCTAATTAGGTGATGCTTGCCAAATTTACAGCGATGCAATACGTGAGCATGAGAATTGGGTTGCAAAATTTTTTACGGGAAATCAAATTATTAGAAATAGTCAGACTTACTTAAAAAAGATTATGCATGACCAAGCTTTGACCGCAGATTGAGGGTTTTCCTCTGTGTTTTGTTTATGTTTTTTGCACACGGCAAAACTTTACTTTATTTTCAAAATACTTTGCGGGAGCTACAGGGAAATCCCAAACAATTATAAGCCAATCAACAAACACTATCAATATCCAAACCAATGTTAAAAATAATGTTAATAAATGTTAAACATCACATTTCTTCCATTCATATTAGGTTGTTTTGTTTGGAAAACCAGTTAGAGTGAACCCCAACTTATTTAAAAAAACCCGGGGGTTTGTATGCCTTTTAAATTTCAAGTTGCGCAAAATTGGGAGCATTCTAAAAATTCAAATTTTGGATCAAAATCTTATTTATAATACAAATACATGCACCAAGTAATACTAAGCGATTTGAGAGCTGTTATTTTCATAACAACAATTTTTGTTTTAAACACGACCCCAAAAACAGAGTTTTTCAATTTCCCAAAAGAATACAGAAAAAAACAAAATTAAATCGCATGGCTAACTCTTTGTTAACATCGCGGCAAATTTGCATGGTTTTCACAATTTTTTTTGCTAAAATGGTAGTTTCAAAAATTTTGTGTGGATTTAATTTTGCGAATCGATGACCCCACATGATTTTGCAAGACAAATTTTCACGAAAAGGGCAAAAAATCCGAATAAAGTATTCTTTCGAAAACTGGCATTTTTGTGCTGGCTTTTTATTTCAACGAAAGTCTACCATTTTGAATTTTGTTGAATGTGATTTTCGCGTTCTACATAATGCACCAATCTTGGTGTATTGTAACAGCTGTGATTAAGGGAGTTTTTTGCAGCTGAGACGGCAAAAATAAAAAACGCACGCATGCACAGTAGATGAGTAAATCAAAATCATTTGTATCTTGTCTTTCCGCACTCCGCGTTAGTTTCACACTTGTCTGTTAGAATTTCTGAAATTTTGAAAAAGCAAACAACCAAACATCTAAACAAAAAACTTGTAGTTTTTTAACTTAAACACACCATCACATCCTAGCAAAAATTAAAAAAATAAATTTTCTCCAGCCTCCCGCATGAGTTTTTTTAACGCAGAGAATTCTTTAGGTTTGGCCTAGCCTTAAAGATGTTATGATTATTATAATTTTACCTATTCATTAGTGTTTGCGAAAAAACTATTTTTTAGCAAACATTATTTGATGTTGTTGACTCGACTGACTGTAACAAAAAAATTATCAAAAACCTATTTTCAAGCCTTTTTAAAACTGGTCTACAATTCTGGCCAAAAAAACTAATGAATGGTGATTCCCACTATAATTGACACCTTTTATTTACGATTTTGTTATCTAGGTCGCTTCAGAAATTCTTATCAACAGAATGCTCCACCTAATATGGTAAGGAAATATTTTCCAAGTTTTTTAATTCAAAAGTTTATTTTTCTGGTATATACAGAATAGTTTGTCCCACAAAAAACTTTTATAAATCACCCAAATTAGGTTAAAAAGTGTTATCAAAAGAATGGGTTACAGTTGAATTTTTAGAAATTTAATTGGTTTATTTTCTTTGTTTTCTATCTAATATTATTTGAGTTGAGTAGCTTCCAGTAAATTTTACCTTGAATCTCAATTTTAAAGGCTCAACCAAGAGGAAACAGACCTCCAGGCCCATATCAAGTAAGTAGCTTTAGCCTTGGTAGAGAATAACTTTTACTGAAATTATGTTTTCAATTTCCAAATTTCGTAAATTTTTGGTTTTTACGTTGCTTGCAATTTTATAATAATTTTGAACATTTTTTATTCAATGTATTGTTTCCTATTTTCAGAGTGAGCAAATCAAGATTCCAAAACCACCAAAACAACCAGACAAGCCACTTCCTGCATATATGAGATACAGTCGAAAGGTTTTTTCTTCATTTTCAAGAAATTTAAATTATTATTTTCTGTAATAGCCAGGCACTAGTTGTTACTTTTAAGCTATCTTTAAGAATATAATTTATTTAATATAATGGACTTTGGTTTTTCCTAGATAAGTAATTCTTGCATAAACTTCTTGCAAAAAGTGTATTTTCTAAAGTTAGTACAGTAAAAAGTTACCCAAAGAAAAATTATTGTCGTCATTGGCCAACATATAATCACCAAACACCACCACATTTTATTTATACTATGTTTGTTGTTTCTTTCTATGAAGGTCTGGGAAAAGGTCAAGGCAGCTCACCCAGAAATGAAAATGTGGGATATTGGAAAATTGATCGGAGAGCAATGGAGGAACTTACCAGAGGATGAACGCCAGGTATTTTGTTTTGTTTTCTATACCAAGTTGAAGGAAACTTAGACCCTTGAAAATTTAAAGAAAATTTGAACTATTCATTAAAAGGGCATGTCTAGGATGCCAAGAAATTGAAAAAAATATGATATTGTAACAAAATTTGCTTCATTTTCAGGGATTTTTTGCAGAATATGAGGTTGAAAAATCAGAATACCAAGAAGCTATGAAAGCTTACCATAGCTCAGCACTTTACAGAGATTGGTTGAAAGCCAAAGAAAAAGGTATGATATGGGGTGGATTTTGACGTTATTTAGCGTAAATCAGTTCAGGTACTTTTTCAAAATAACTTCTTATTTTTGACTTTGCCTTACTTTTTTTGTTGTACAAAGCTTTGTTACAACGTTTGATTCTCTATAAAGTTTAAAATGCTTGGTTTAGCCAGAATATGATTCTAGTTTTTTTCTTGAACTGATGGCTGTGAGAGCCAAATTCCATTTCTGTTTGCCAGTTTTTTTCATTTTTTTCTCTTCATTTTTAAGCCAGTGTCAATGAAATAGGATTATAAATGGTGGATCCAAATGGCCTTTTATTGCTGATAATTGCTAATACTGCTTGTAGCCTCATTATATTACCTGTATCTTTCTTCACTTTTTCATTTCAGCACAAGCAGCGATTCAAGAGCAACAGATGATGGAAAAAATGACCGGACAGCAAATGCCTGTAAGAGGTTTTGTATTTGTCCTACAAATCTCTTTGTATTGTCTAACACTCCCAGTAATCACAAAATCATATTCAAATTTCCTAATTTGAAACTCTGAATCGAAAAATTAAATTCTGCAAAATTTCTTCCCATCTATAGACCATAGGTTGACGAAATGCCAGAACAAATATTTCATTTTTCATGTTCAACTGAAGGTCATCAAAACAGGAGGAGTTAACATTTTGTGTCTTATTTTTTATGATTGTGTTGTTTGTGTTGTAAGATTGTGTTATCCTTTCAGAAAGAAGAACCAAGATTTCAACTGCAGCAAGTAGACGAGGAAGATGGTAAGTCGTTTAACCATATTTTATCACAAAACCATCAGATCAATACCAGTTCTACCACAACTGCAAAAATATTTTCATATTTGTTGTAATATTTGGAAATGAAGCCCAGTTAAGTTAACATGCCCCGTTTCTCATATTTCCTTGTTTTTAGAGGTTGTTTTAATAATTAAATTAATTGAAGAATTATTTTTCTTTCAGACGAAGCGGATTTTGCAGTCAAACACATAGCAACAGCTCGTTTTCAAAGGAACCATCGATTGATAACCGAAATTTTCAGTGAAACTGCAGTCCCTGATGCCAAAAGTAGTAAGTAAAAAAATAAAAAAGTTTATGCTTGTAATAAAATGTATATGAGGGACCCAAAAATCTTTTAAACAGCTATAGAAATGATTAATGCTTTTGACGCTAACCCTGTTCGTTATTTGTTGATTCTACTTTTTTTTTTGCTTTTGTTTTAATAGTTGTCACTAGACCACGTTTGGAGAATTTAAAGAGACAAGTTCAATCGCTCATGCAGCACCAGGTACTGTTTTCTGTCCGTGTTATTGTTTCATCCTTATATTTCAGCCTCAAATTCCCACCTCAAACTCATACGATATTTTGATTAAAAGTATAAAAATCCTATACTTTTTTGCTTTAAAGGTCGGTTTAATGGGTACGAATTCAATAGTTCTATTAAATGGTTTTCAATGATTTTTTCTTTTAGCGCAAACTGGAGAATGAGATCGAAGAGATGGAGGGAAAATTTGAAGCAAAACGAAAGAAAATTGTCGAAAATAGTGATTCCTTCAAGCTCAAAATTGAAGAGGTGAATATTCTTCTTTTAAATCGTTCCTTCGAACTTTTATAATTCGGAGATGTATCCTTTTCCCGTGGGTGTTCGAGTCTACTGTCTAGTTTTAAGGGATATTTTTGCAGGTTTTATCTCCTTTTTATTTTAGCTTTCGAAACCACCTCCACCTCTACCTTCTCCTAAACCAGACGAAGAATCTAAAGAAGAAGACAAAGAGAAAAGTGAACCAAAAGATCAAGAAGGCAACGGAGAAATGCCACAAGACAGCGAGGAGAAAATGGATGTTGATCAAAACAATGTTGATCAATACGATAAAGAGCGAACAAACATGGCAGATGAAGTTGTTAAGTCGCCAACGACGGAGAGTTTATCAGATGTTTTATCGCCAAGCAACAATAGTGACGAAAAAGAAACTACCCCTGCAACTAAGAACGATTCGGAACAAGAGCAACCGGTGAAAGAAATAATACCTGACACAAAAGCAGACGAAAAAGAAAGCACGATTGCTGCACAAGAGGAAGCGAAACCTACCTCTTGAATTGTATTATTGTATTAGTGCTTCATTTCATCCTGGAATTGTAATACCCTGAACAATTGGTTTCAAAGTAATTTCGTATCAAGTACATAGTTGACTTTTGATAAATATTTTGGTTTCTAGTATGTCTATAATTTCTAACAACATGGTAGTATGACTTTTTATACGATAACAGTTTTTCATTGCATCGAAGAAATGTAAATTTTCCTAAATTGAATCTTGTCTCGAATTTAGGAACACGTGCAAAGAATTTTCCGCTTTGCTAGGTATTTTTTTTCTGATGGAGGTTGATTTAGATCGAATTCTGATATTGTAAGAGGTTTTTGAATCATTGTTTTGTTTGTCTTTCTTGTAGTTAGGAATATTTATTATACCTTAACCTTCTTTTTTATGAACTGATAATCCATTTCATAAATTTTTAAATTATCGTATTTGTTGAATTAAATAAAGTTCTTCAAATTTTTAACCTGTAAATTTGTCTTTCCTTTGTCAAAGTTATGAATGATTTTGATTCGATACAATATAACTTGATTAAGTTTGAAAACTAAAGCCTCGTCTAAGATTTACAATAATTCTACCCTTACGTTGTTACCCCTTAGCCAAAGTTTTATCTGATTAATCCTCCTACATTCCGCCAAATTCTATTATCTTGGATTGGGCCCTGTCTAAAAGGCTGCTTGTTGCAGTTTGTTAAGGTGAAATTTCAGCTACGTTGGTAACTAATCTTGGTGCATTTGTCAAAAATCTAATTAGAAATTAAATTGGAGCCGCCAAATTAAATTCCCGCCAAATCCGCCAAATTCTGTTCGCGCCAAAATTAATACCTGATCTATGGAAGCCCAAATGCACAAAAACCTAGCAAACCTAAGTTTACGAAACCGTAAACCTAGGTTTGCACTTCGTAAACCAAGGTTTACGTTAAAAAACCTCAGTTTGCGGCTCAAAAACCTAGGTTTGCAGCTCAAAACCTAGATT
>JAUJPO010075353.1:0-11264 GCA_032270745.1 Tiaropsis multicirrata
ATTCATAGACCTATCCCACCTCCACGAACCAGGAGCATTAGATTGAATAAAACACTAATTAAACCCCCACCAACTCCAACTTCTCGCCGTGATTAAGGCAACGGCAAAGTTCGAATTATCGAATTTCCACTTAAAGTTTTTGTTAATATCTATCTTTTGACAATTAACAATGGCAAAAAGGATGATATATTTGAAAAATCTGGGATATATTCAGTTATTTAGTAAAAAAATCATGCTCATATCATTGAAATCTTTTTTTCTATATGCGTCCAAACTTGCCTTCTAAATTGCATAAAACGGCCTTGGCGCTGGAACCAAGTAATATTTACCAAACAAATTTGGTACCAAAAGTTGTGTTTTTATACGTAGTTTCATTTGGCAAGTGCGGAACTATAATTTTGTAAATTATTTATTAAATAAAATCAAAAAAACGTGTTTTTTGATGATTTTTTACCCTCTTTGGGGCGTTATTACACGCTTTACAGAAAATAAGCACATTTTCCGCACTTTGATTCGGGTAGCAAAAATGCTATATTTTCCGAATCAATTGAAGTCACCACGTCAGTCCTGTCCAATAAGAGCGCCAAAGGATTAATAAATCATTTATTTTAAATAAGTAAAATTCATCAAAAAAATACATTATTTTGTTTTTCTCCAAAATTCCCGTAAATAAACAGCCAATCAAGAGGCGAGAAATTACTGACGTCATTTGTTGCCAATCTTATTACTTCGATCGGTACCGTAACCCTGTGCTGTAACTATAAACATTTAAAAACTCAAAACACAAAAGCGGACATTAGATCTTGGGTTTTTAGATGACCTTGAAGATATTGATTTTGATGTTGATTTTACTAATGCTGTTGAAAGTCTTGCACATGCTGTTGAACTTTTATATTGTGACAAGTGCACAAATACTTACAAGACACATTCTGGCCTGCAACGTCATATTGCAAAAAAACATGTTATGAAGCAGGATATCAAAACAATTATTGATAAAATGAACTTAGAAGGATTGCTGAAATCTTCTTGTGAAAAAGTTTTAAAGAATGATTGTTGGAAAAAGGAGACAAGGGGGCATTTGAGTGGGTATTTTTGTTCGGTCAGTGAGGAACTTTGTGCAGTTGTCAACAGACTAGCAGTTGATTTCCACGAAACCAGTGACCCTGAGAAGTTCTTTGAAGAGTTTTGTGGTGATGTGACAGCATCATCTTGCCATTATCTTGACGGTTTACCTTTAGCTACTGCCAATTTAGTAATGATCCATTTTGGAGAACTAATATTTGGTCATCTAAAGAAACTTGATGGTTTTGTGCTTGATGAAATAACTCCATTGCCCATCACTGAATCTGAGAAAGATGCATTACAGTATGTTGCTGGATTTGTCGTGCACAAGTTTTTAAAGAAGGTGAAGAATTTACCAACCTTTGCATCTCCTGAAAATCAATTGATCATTCTTATATTAGAATCGATGATTGATGTTTCTAGAGAAAATAAATTAGTAGATGCCCTTAGTCGTGGAGGTTTAATAACCATATCCTCAGACTGTGAGTTGATTTTTATAAAGACAGAAGAAATTTTTCGTATGGAAACTTCAAAGCCACTTTTGAGAAAAATTGATATTCCTGGAATGACTTCAAGTCTTATTAACCAACCTGATATCATCAGTCTTACAAATAATATTATTGCAATTTCTGGTTGTGATATTGATCCTGAATCCAAAAGTAATTTGTTCGAAAAGATGATGCAGCTGTATCTTCGAGTACGGACATATTCATGGACTTCAGATTTTACTTCCAAAAACAAGTCTGGCAAGACCAAAGGATTGCGCAAGGAAATTAAACGATCTATGGGTGATCCAACATAAACATTTAAACAAACAGCTATTTTTATAGTCACACATCTTATTAAAAAACATGATTGGCAATGATGTTGTCTGTTTTTGTTGTTTGTTTTTGTGTTTTTGTGTTGTGTATGTGTGGATGCATGTGTGAGCATAGTGTATACTCGTTTTAATTTGCATTGAATTAGACTGGTCTTTATTGCTAGGGTGGTGGCCATGTGTCAATTAATTACACACCAACACGACCAAAAATAATATTTTTCCAGATGTGAGGCTATCAATATAGCCAATCAAAATAAAGATTTATGTATGAAAACTGAGTGGATCAACCACAATTAACAGGAACATTGTATAGTAATCCAAGTACCATTTAATATGCAACACTAATAAAAATAATAAGCAGCAACTAAGTACCAAAATATCACTGAGTAGGAGCAAATTAATGATGAAAAAGAGTCATAGATGAAAACGAAGCAAGATCCATTGCAAGTAACAGGAACATGTATAGAAGTCCAAGTAGTATTTAACATAAAACACCTATTAAGAATAATACATAAGCAGCAAATAAGTACCAAAATATCACTGATTAGCAGCTAATTAACAGGAACACATATATATATCCAAGTAAATAATGACCAATAAAATGTTTATCAATTCACATCACATTGTACAATGCAGAAAATGTCTGTTGGGTTGTCAGTTGGGACTTGGTGGGACTAGAGTCATTGCTGTTTCATCATAAGAGTAAACCTTTAAATATATCAAAAATGCAAAATATAAATTGTTCATCTTTTCTTTTTTGGCAATGGGGAATTATCAACTGCTGACCAGGACCTTTTATTTTTCTTATGTGCCCCTTCAGTATTTCCTGTCACTGGCATGATGTTTATTGACTATTTAATTATATTGGAATCGTAGCCAAATTGATGAAGTGATGGATTGTCATTTCTTCTACCAGCTGCTCTATGACGCCCAAAGTTTTCCTCTGTACTGTCCTGAATTATTTTTCCTGTTAAGAGAAATTCTTGAGTATCATCAATGTCACCTTGGACCTCTTTCTCTCTAAAGAGATAATTTGTCAATCCAATCAACGAGAGTACATTCATACGGATTCCTAAATAAGTTTGATGGGATAAAAACATTTTACCACGATCAGATTTACTAAATTCCCCAACACGATTGTTGATACTTTCGTGCCACTTTTGAAAATAAACTAGAAATTCTTCTTTGAGCCATTTTAATTGTACATCATTGGGAGAAGAGAGAGGTTTCAAAAAAGGTTTGTTAGTACTTTTGTATTGAAATGTATTTTTGATATTAAAGATGTCAAAAAAATTGTTCATCATCAAGCAAAATTCAGCTGTACCATGGTAAGAAGGAGGATGGTAATTATAAAAATATTTGCCAACAGTTTCACTTAGGACTTGAGTTGCTAAACGAACATTCATTTTAGAAAAAGGATTAAGATACACATGCTCTTCTTTTAATTTATAAATCAATTTTAATCCATTATTTTGTTGTTGGTGGTGCGCTTGCATAATGTGGTCCCACACAATTTCTTTCCCATCATTCCACATAAGTCTTTTCTTGCCAGTACCACTTCCTGAGCTGTACATACAATTTCTGGAAGTTTTCATTAAATGTGGTGTGTCAGAAAAAAAGTAAATCCATCGTGACTTATCAAATAAATTGATTGTACGATAGATAACATCACCTGTTAGCTTTGAGGTAGGACGATGCATACCGATAAAAGATCGATTTGATGCACATCCATCGCATACCACAGCCATCACATGTAAAGAACAAGTATCTTCTAACACTGCAAGTGCCCTATCAAACATGCCCTTAATTTGGTATGAACGAAGATCTTTTGTCGCCATGTATCCAAGTTCAAATTTCAATTTGGTAGTAAGCCCAGTAACATAAAATGCTAAAACATGAGAAGCTAGTTCATCTGGCTTATCTAAAGTAGCAAAATTTAGATCTGGATCACCAAGATCAACAAAACCAACTAATTCACCACCATTAATATCTTTTCTAAAAACTAAATTTTGCTGTATCTTCATCTCATCAAAGGATAGAACTATATTACGCTCATAATTTTTTGCTTTACTAACAACTTCTAACAACTGATCAATAACAGCAGGGTTAAATCCAGTTTGAGGTGTAATAGCATTTTTGTAATCGCGTAAGGTTCTACGACTAGGTAAGGTTAGTATATTGCTAGATCTGAGTTCATCGTAGGCTAGTGATGATTTGGATGCAAAATCTGATTATCATAGGATGATATCGATTGTCTTTTGTATTCGTTTTGGACAGTTTTTTCTGCTCTTTCCAGAATAACTTCATGAAAGGTGACATTTTTTCTTTATTTTGTAACATGATGTTATCAAAATCAGAAGCTAAGTCTGAATTAACAAATTTACTCTTCATTTCACATTCTTGTTTTAATAGCTTCTTAAGTTTATTATTTTCCTTACGTATTGATTTGACTTCATTAATAATTCATTTGTCACTGATGACAGACGAAAGTGGTGTATTGGGATGTAATGGTTTTTCTAATTTTTTGTTTATCTTTCCTTGAAGTGTATCACATCGATAACAAATTAAATTTTCATCACATAAAATTATACATTTTGGCGAACGAAAAAAAGTTTTTGATGAAAAAGGAATTGAAACATTTTGCTTGTAATCTATACGAGTAGGAATGACATGTGAAATGCAACCATTTGATGTATTTAAACCAGGACAAATGTATAAGTTTGAAATCTTCTCAATAAAAGTTGCAATTGAAAAATCTTGAACAGAAGAACATAATTTGTGTGAATTAGGAATTAACCATCCAAAAACAAATAAATTGACATTAAAATTGATATCAATAAATATCTCATACTTGGGAACTAAATAGGGTTTTTCGTAACAAAATATTCTGACATCTTCACCTTCTGAATATTCACATGACCAATGAATAAATGGAGAATTTAGTTTTAATTTTTCAAAATCAAAAATCAAATCTTTTACTGTGTCGTAATAATGGTGATCAGACATGGTGATCATTGTCAACAACTTCAGGGGTTAATGATCTTTTTTTGGGCAACTTTCTCTCAATTTTGCTGCTGGAAAACGATTTTTGTGGAAGGTTTTGAGTTGGAAGAGCCATATCATCAAGTGTTTTCCTGTTATTAGCTGTGATAATGATGTCCTTTTCAGTGTAGTGATTTTCACAAATAAAGATATCTCTTTTACATTCCATAACCTCTCGTTTAAATGAAGGAGTCATTTCTCTATATTTTGAGAGGACGTCCAATGTAGCCTTTCTCCAGTTTGTAAAGAACTCACTCTTTCGTTGGGTGATCTTAAAAATACTGATACCCTGATATCTTGGATGTGAAACATGGCATCCAGGGATTGCACAAGTAACCACGATGTTAATTGGATATGACCTGACTGTAGCTTCACACTAATAATGTACTAATCGACTACAAAATTCACAAATTTGAGACCAACTAATGACTTCTAATAAAATTCAACTTTTTCACTATTTATCACAATTCTGTGGCTCACAATTTTAAAGAAGAAAGAAACACAAACAACCATAATAATTCTAACCATCTACCATTCTAATAATTGTTTGTTATGATTCGCGCGTTGTTGTTATGCTATTCGTATATTTTCTTCGATCACGTGATCGGTCAGTAAAAAAATCAAGTTCATAACTCGAGACATACGGAGTGTCCCAGCCATGTAATTTTAAAGCGGCTATGGTTATCTATCTTACTAAGTTATTGTTAATTGATGTCTTTAATAAAAAACATCACACATATGTTGGCAATATGATTGTTTTTAATTGTTGTTTTGAAAAACGTTTTTTTAAAGTTAAATTATTATATCTAGCTACATTTTACTTTATACAATGCACATTAGTTTGTTTTGTTGAGACATCATCATATGTTCCAGAATGTTATGCTTTTGAATCAATGTTTGTGGCGCATGGAGTGATTATTATCATTTCATTATTACATTACTTAGTAAATGTGAATATATTTACTATTGCAGACTAAACGATAACATATGATCATTATAGTTAAAAGATTTAAAGTCTAGAGTTAGCCAAATCTTATGTACGGTTTAGGCTATAAAAATATATATTATATTTAGTTAAAAGATCACTTTCTAGAGTTAGTTAGCTACAATTAATACACTTTTGGCTGTAAAATTATATGATAGGTTGTAAATTATATGATAGGCTAATAGAATTATATGATCATTAAATAAAATTTACACAGTCTAATAGTTAGCTACGAAATCTTATTTACGATTTAGGCTATAAAATATGATCCATTATAGTTTAAAGATTTACAGTCTAGAGTTAGTTAGCTACGAAATCTTATTTACGGTTTAGGCTTTAAAATTATATGATCATTAAAATTTACAGTCTAAGAGTAAGCTACGAAATCTTATTTACGGTTAAGCTATAATTTATGGCACACAAACATGATATAAATAAATATTGTTTAACTAAACGTTTGTATTTTTTAACCTACCTGCAGTGACCTGTGACTCACAGATAAAGATTAGTTAATGATAATTAAGTATCACAAGTTAGCGATGATAAACATTGCAATAGTTCAGCAAAACAAAAACATCACACTGCACATAGCGCTGCACCGCCATTGCTCCTTTCCCAACTATAGCATTGTTACACCGTAAATATAAGCTAAAATTACAGTTGCCAAAGTTACGGTTAATAAAAAAAATGTTTTCGTCTACCGGAAAAAAAGTCCTTGATACAAGTAAAATGTTGTACGCTGATTGGCTTAAAATGTTGTCATCAATTTCAGATGAAATTATCCCGTAACAAAAACTAGCCGTAACCTTAGATGCGCCGAGTCATTTTATCATTTTTCTATCGAACAGAAAATGCACTACAGGTTAGGAGAAGAAATGGAGATGAATAAAAATGTACTGCCTAGTGATGTCCTATCATGCTTACCCGGGAAGACGCGAAGCATCAAGTGAAGATGTAGTTATTGAAAATGTATATACCGGGCAAATTTTTTTCTAACTCAAAAACGTTTTTTCATTTTTAAAATCCCGAATTTACGGAAGACGAAAAATCATATCCGCTAAAAACTCACTGATGAGATTTTTCGTATAGACAAAATATGTCGATCGGCTCACGGCCCACTGTTGATGTTTCCATAGACACAGAAGCGCGCGAAGTTGATTTCGTACAGTCAGAGTAAACGGATTGTTTCGTACACTATACTGTGCTATTTAACTTGCCGAAACGTTCTCAACTTGTTTGGTGCATTGGTTTGCTTAATTACTATATTGGTATCTACTTTCCGAAACGTGCATCGCTTGTTTGGTTCATTGGTTTGTTTAATGCTTTTTGATAAAGGTTATCAATATTGGTAAAATATATTTGGTTACCTAAAAGCGAGTTAAGTATATTTTTATAAACTGCTATTTTTCAGTTTATTTGATTCTTTATATATTGTTTATTTACGAATTGCACTTTTTGCGCAGTTTCTTCAGATAATATATTAATTCCATTTCTTTTCCTGATAATTGTATTTCATTTTCAGAGTTTTTGGGCGGCAGAATGTCTTGGCAACAAATACTTGCAAATGCCACAGCCTGTAATCTGCAGGTTGATTTAGACGATATCACTCCTGGTCAAGGTGATTGCTGGTACTACGCAGTAATCCAACAAATTAATAGAGCTGACATATACCCTTTGATAGATGTCAACATTAGGTCTTTAAATCACATCCAACTTAGACAGCAAGTAAGCTGTTTTATCCAAACAATTCACACTAGCTGCAATGCAATACTACGATATAAAACTAATATGATTTTAATAGATCCAAATTTTTCGTGGAATGCATATTGCCTTGTGCAATCAACCAACCATAGATATGCAGACGAACTTTTTATCATGGCTACTGCTGCGTTAATAGGCATTGATATCCACATAAACAGTAGAACATGCACTGTTGCCCGACCAGTCAACATCATAAGTAAATTATCTCTATGTGATTATACAAACACTGATACTATTACTAATCAACCATACCTATTAATTGGTTATGATTCTGAGCATTTTCAATCCCTGATCCCAAGAAGTATTTCTGAAACAGGTACGATTAACAATGTTGTGTTTTCATATGCTGAGGCAGTCAAAGCAAGTAAAACAAATGATGCTAATTTACACATCAAATTTCCTCCCATGAAAAAAATTAAAACTCAGCGCATAAATAATACCTTAGGTAGTGATACACAAGTGATTCAAATTCAAGAAGTGGTTGAAAAGAAAAAGGAAGTTAAATGGATAAGATATCAACAAGATAAGGTCAAAAGAGAGGAAAAGTATCAGCAAAAAAAGGATAAAATGAAAATGTATTATCAACAAAATAAAGAAAAAATCAAACTGAATAATCATTTAATTAAAGATAAGAAGAAAATGTATTATCAACAAAATAAAGACAGCATCAAAATGAAAGCAATACAGAAAAGAAAACAGAAAAGAGAAATGAAAATTAATGAAAATCAAGAATTTTATCCATGTAAGGTTAAGAAAATTGAAATTGAGGTTAAGGATCCCATTTTATATAAAAATATCTCTAATGATGATGAAAGTATAGATTTTATTATTGAAAATAATATTAATGATAATGATAATAATGATAACAGTGATACATCTTGTTGCCCAGAAACAAATAATGTAATAGAATGTTTTGATGATATAATCAACTCTGTTGTTACTCACGTTGAAAATGAATTCGTTGAAACTAATTCAAGTGATTTACATTCTAATCCAAAAGTTGTGAAAGCAATTTTGGCATTTGAAAAAGGGGAAATGTTACATAAAGTTGGTAAGTGTATAACATGTTGTGAAATTCGCCCTATTTTCAATGTTACAAAGTGTACGGCGCAACTAAAAAATGATCAACCTGCACCAATTAGTAGTGATACTTGGAAAATCTTTAAAGATGGCAGATGTAAAAGATGTCATGAGGAGTACTTGAAGAACAGGCGTGAACATAATTGTAAACCAGCTAAATATTCTGGAATTCATTCTAAAAATGATGACATTTTATCAAGTTTTAATCACATAAAACATAATGATATGCACTTCTGTAAGATTCCACCTTATCTAGTAGGATTGTCCACAACAGAAATTGCACTTATTTCAAAAATTAGTGTCATAACAAACATTCATATTTTAAAAACAGGCATGTTTTCTTCGCGTGGTCATACAATTTCACTGCCTCACCCTATGACTATTGCCACAAAATTGCCCTTATTTCCTGAAGAGGTAAACCTTATTTTACTTTCACGCACAAATTCTGATAAAAAAATGAAACAATATTTGGTGCAGCGTTCAATCGTACAAAATGCACTTCAAGGTTTATGTTATGGGTTTCCTCTTGGTGGTGTTGAAACCTCTGACGAAATATGCTGTGAATTATATGATGGTCCAAATCATACACAAATGAATCTACACAATAGATTTTTTCAATACATACCAAATCCATTTTATAATGATGTTATTATAGAACAAAAAAGACTAGAGTCTTTGCCAGAAAAAAGAGACAGTCTACCAGGTTTAAAGGTCATTGAGCGCCCAAATATATATGAAAATACCCCAGTGCCATTAAATCCCGAAGATGAAAATAATGCATCATCTCGAAGTGGAATTATACAAGCAGTCGAGCCACGAGATCCTGAAAAAAGTTTGAAAAAGATGTTACAGAAAATACTTGGTGATGAGATATCTGTAAATAATGCTATGCAAGGTGGCACTATTGCAAAAGGTAATATTGAAAAACTAAAAGGGGATCCAATAAAAGAATTACAAACTCCTGGATTTTTTGCCATGGCATATCCTACAGTTTTTATCAGTGGATCATGTGATATTACTGTACCAAAATTAGTCAAGTTAGATTTACAAGATTGGATCCACCACATTTATTATTGCATAGATAATCGTGTGTCAGCTCATCCATATCTTAAATTTTTTTTATTGAATTTGAGGCTGAGAAAACAAGCTCTTAGTCAAGGAAATTTTGTTGTCGGCCAAAACTTAATGATGCCCATCTGACTATTCAACAATTGCAACAAAATCTTAACAATAATGATGATTCTGTGCCTAGGAAAATCATTAGTATGTCTAAAAATTTTGTAAATACTGATCCATATTGGAAAGCAAAGAAAAAGGAATTGGATGCACTTACTCTATTCCATAGAAAAGAATATGGTGATATGATTTCCTATTTTGATACTAATAGTTGTGCAGAGTTTCATTGGGTATCTCTTCATGAACTTTTGATCATGTATCATAGCAAAATAAATGAGGAAGCAATTGAAGATGTCAAGCATAAATTTGCCACTGATACTTCATTTAGATATAAACTGATAATGCGTAATAACCATATAGTTACTCATTATTTTGATACCAGGCTATTAAATTACATGAGTAGTGTTGGAATTGAATTATTTGATTTCTACGATTACTGGTTTCGCTATGAATTTGCTGCAGGTCGTGGTATGATTCATAGTCATGGTGTAATTTTTTCACCAAATCATGCTGAGAAAATTCATGAAGCTTTAAATTCATTTTCTGCTTCACAGGAGGACAAAGAAAGTTGTGTTGCATATGAGCTAGAAAAGATACTTCAAACCACAGAATGTAACAGTGAAAGCTTTTTCTCACCTGAGTTTGTATCGATGCATCCTGCTGGTGGTAAACTTATTGACAATGAATGGCGTCCTAACAAAGGGAATTGGAGCAAACCTGAAGGAACTGCCATCCCTCCAGAACAGAATCCTCTAGAAAGAAGTATTGAAAGTGTTTTGCCTTTAAAGGATGGTATTAATAGATTGCACCTTGATATGTGTAACAAAATTGGACTGCATAAATGTGGTAACTACTGTTTGAAAAGGTTAAAGTCCAAATGTGGAGACAAATCTAAAGACAAGAGAGTATGTCGATTTCATTTTGGTGAATATGATAAAGATACAAAAATGTCCACTGGAAAAGATGTGCATCCATTCAACCCAGTTGTTACTAAAGGTGAACATCCAAGATATGAGGGTAAATATGATCACCCAAGATTCCTTCAACATATAAAATGTAGAATGTTATCTTGGAAGGGAAATTGTGATACACAGGTGATAATTGAGCATTTTTTGCTTGCATTACAAAATTACCTCACACAATATGCATGTAAAGGTGCAGCATCAACTGATGATTTTATTCAGATTTACAGACAGCTAATAAATGAATCTGATGAATCAACAACAGTAAAAAATCTCTGCCAGCGTTTACTTTTGAAAATAGTTGGTTTCGTTGATGTCCCAGAGGCAGCAGCAGATTTTATTAATACGGGTGGGAAATTGGTGCGATGCACTAGAA